>PHNY01271098.1:1074-13418 GCA_003724115.2 Anethum foeniculum | reverse complement strand
AGATCTAATCTAAAACCAGAATTAGACAAAAATTCAAACTCACAAACAATATCAGAACCAAAACCAAATCCCAATCCAAATCTGAATCCAACTATAACCAAATCTAACTAAACATTTAGATACAAACCTATATCAAAACCAAAACCATAATCGAATCCAAATCCATATCCAAAATCGAACTCAAGTCAATCCAATCCTAAACTAAACAAAAACTGAATCCAAATTCAAATCGCGCAAAGAGCCATATGTCTAGAGAACCAAATAAATTAAACCAATCCCACGAAGAACTAATTGTGCCTAGAGCACCAAATAAATTAAACCAGTCCTACGAAGGGTCAATGTGCCTAAAACACCAGATTAAAAAAAACAAAAGGCGAAGAAAGTATACAAATGTGCCTGGGGCTACTCCCATCATATATCACGAGAAAGTGAAAAGAAGATGAGAGGCAAAGAAAGGAACAAACAAATAATATTATCAATGAGTCAGTATCATCAAAGAGAGGGAAACATAGAGCATGCGTGAGAGTCCCAACCAAAACAAAACGAAATCATCATAAACAACTTAACCAAAGGCAAATATTTACCCCCGAAAAAACAGCAATTGCGATTAAAACTGAAAATCATCCAAAAAAAGTAACCGATTTGGAGACACATATTCTAAACCCAACATGCGGAAGCCATCATGATCAACTCTACATCAACCTATACCGGATCGAAGCAACCTAGCTCTTGATACCATGTAAAAAATAGAGGGAAGAGATAAAAGTACGACTTTATTATAATGGAACTTGTTCTTAATTACAATAGAAGAGGGCTTATATAGCCAACAGTCGAACAATAATAAAGGAATGAAATTAACCTAAGAAATAAACTATTATAATAACGGAACTATCCAATAATAATAATATATGTTAAAAATTTGAAACTCTTTTCTATTAAAAATATGAAAGTTAATTATTTTTTGACCTAGAAATTGATACCTTAAAAAAAGGAAATTTGATTTTCTATATTTAAATTATAGAAACTCTTGAAGAAAAGATAAATATGATACAAGTGTAAATAAGGAAAATTCATGTTAATTTTTATATTTCCAATAAGATTGATTTTAATAATTATCGACTTCCTTATAACTTCAAATATAAATAAGGAAATTTTAATTTTTATGAATTAATATACATGAGCTCTAGAATAACAGATAAATATGATTAGAGCGATTCTAGAGCTCCTGTGGGTTTTCCTTTATATATATAAGGACTTGTCGACATAGCCGCGCTGCGCAGCGGCCCTAAACTATATATTCTTAAAAAATTTCAAATTACGATTATTTAAGAAAAATATACTATAATTAAATAAATTATTTATATAATTGTTGATACCGATTTTGTGTTACGCTTTGTTAGGCTAACACACGTTAAAATATATAAAACAAAATAAAATTATTTATATAATTTCTTCGTATTACTAATTTATATCACGTCTTCGTGGGCCGACAACAATCATACCGACTTAAAGATACAATAAGTGTACAAAAAATTTGTACCTCAATATCCAAGAATTATTTATAATGATTTTGAATTTATTTCGAATATGTTAAACCAAAGTTTTAATTATAGGATTCGCTATAAAATCTTATTTGTGTTGCTATAAATTGGAATTTATTTTGTTTTATAAATTTAATTTATAAAATTAAATCAAAGATACTTCAGAAAGAAGACATCTTTAAACTAAGATAAACTTTATATATCACGAAAGAATACATCAGCATCATTATCTTATGTTTCTCTAAATATTTTAAACTCATAATAATGTCAAATTTTTAAACATTAGAGTAAACTTTTTCTTTTTGAAACAATATCAGATTAATTTGAAAATATTACAAATTATGAACGTAGTAAAAACTGTTACACGTACAAATATCAACCAAGTATATATATGATCGTGATAAAAATTAATACAAACCTAAATTATATAACTATTAAAAAATAGCAGGATGACATACTTATGACATTCTTGCGATTAAAACTTTGCAAAATTTAAAAATATTAGAGGATTAATTACACAAAAAATATTGAAAGTATTCATTAAAAATTGAAAAGGTATAATCACACAACAAAAACAAACATTCAGATGTATTGCACTTATTGTAATATTAAACGCTTTATATAGACGTAGTTGATTGAATTATAAATTCATATTTGGAATATAATATGTAATAATGTTAAAAAAAAATTACCCAATTACAAATAGGTTTCAATTTATATTTTTCCTTAAAAATAGGACTAAGAAAGGAAGGTTTGAATTAGAATTTTTGATATTATTAATTTAAAAAATTGTGAAAATCTGAAAAGTATAATGAGGCGATTTGAGAGGCGCTACATAAATGCCTTATTTTCTCCTTTATATAAAGATAGTCAACTAAGCCATGCTTAGCTGCGATTTTGTTACATAATTTTTTAACTCAAAAATAAAATTTGTTTCAGAGAAAAATTTGAGAAACAAATATATAAAATATGGAAGTGATTTTGATAAGAACAATTTTGTATGAGATCAGTGAGAACAATTCTTCTACACACCTTAAAAGTTTAAAACAATTGTTCTGCACATTTTCCAATATTGTATTCTCTACAACATAAATTGTTCTTAGTGTTTTCACTCTTAAAAGTGTTCTCAGTAGAGTTTGACTCGAATAAATTATCATATAAATTAAATATACAAAGGCTAAAAATAAAGTATACTTACTTTTTTCGTAATACCTATTTCCCTTAAATTTTCTTAAGCCGTCAACCGTTGTAATAAATATATATTTTTTGACACTATATATATAAATAAACACTTTCATTTGTCGAGTCGGATATTTTAAATTTGGATTTGAATTTGAGTCATTTTTGAAGTTGAAAGTGTTTGATTTTAAATTTGTATTTTGAAAATTATCTTAAATATATATCTAAACATATTTTTAGATATTTTTCTTATTTGATTTTCATTTTGATTTTCTCCACTTGTGAGGTTTTTTTGAATTTAATTAGAATAGGTATCTCAACTTTTACATGACAATTCTGAATAACATAGATAATTTCAAAACTTGTATTTATAAAAAAAAATAGATATATAAAATTCTAAGATTTGTAATTGTATTTGAAATATGTTTATAATTTGGGTAATTGAAAGTTAGTTATTTCAAAATACACGTAAGAAAATAAATTTAGTTTTTTATTATTTTCAAAAACGTATTTTGATTTCAAAAATCTCTTATACAATTAAAAAAAGTTTCAATTTTCTTTTCTAAAAAACAGGACCTAAAAAGTAAAGTTTTGATCTTTTAAAATCTCTTATCCAGTTTATAAAAGTTTTCGACTGTATTTTATTAAAAAATAAGACTTAAAGAAGGAAGTTTTAAATTCGAAACATAATTTGTAATTGAACTTATTCACATATTTTTGGACACTTATCTTATATAATTATTACCATACCTAAAGGTTAGGACATGAAAAAAGGAATTTTGATTTTCTAATATTTAAATTAGAGGAGCTCTAGAAAAAAAAGATAAATATAATTCGAGCGATTCTAGAGCTCCAGGGAGTTTTCCTTTATATATATAAAATACTAGTCGACTAAGCCGCGCTTCCAAATAAAGATTATTTAAACATATTGATAAAAAAACAACTATAATTTCATTAAGTTAGTAAACACAATATTGTAAAGATTATATATACATAGACAATAAAATAATTATTTTTATATTTTTTATACCGATCTTGTAACAGCCCGGATTTTCGGACTATTAACTAATAACGAAACCTTTAATCAAAATAAAAATTATACTAAATCAAAATAGCAAACCACTGAAAATCCTGCGAAGTTTTGATATTATAATATTCAAAAATGAAAATACTGAAAAGTCTGAAACAAAGCTAACAAGTTCTCGAATTTATTTGAACCGGCTATAAAGACTACGGCTAAAATAGGTGGCACTCATCACAATCCCTGCTAACCCCTGATTACCTGCGGAAAAGAAAGCAATACGAGTGAGCCAAATGCCCAGTACGAATATAACTTTAAAACAAAACTAAGTTTAAAATTTACCGAAAGAATTGTGTCTTACCAACACAGAGATTTCAAATTAAGACTGAAAATAAAATGAAACGATGTAGTCGACAAAAAGAAAGAAACCAATATAAGCACTTCAAAACGAAATAAACAAATATAAGGCTGAATCAAAATAAGATATGTATCCATGAGGGTCTTATATAATTATGTACTCGCACAAAGCAAAGTCCAAAATAGAGAATTCTTCCCCGGTAATCCACGAGAAGAAAACACATGAAATGCACAAAGCATTTCTACAATACAGAGAATCCTTTTTCGATAATCCCGAAAAAGAAAACACACAATGGCGATCATGATCTATACACAATCTCATACCCCAGAGATGTGCTCGTATACTCACAGTACCGATACGAGTAAGTGCCGAGTTCACCAAACACTCCGAACCTCATGAACTCGTCTGTGATTTAGCCACACAGATAAGTCTAAGAGCCCATTATTAGGTTTCAAAATATTGCCAAACTCATTGAACTGAACAGAACATAACAATGTCGCAATACAATTGCAAAAGGATACAAAACAATTAAATATGAGTTGACAATAATAATTTTCAAAAAATAGGGAACACGAAACGAACATATGAATGTGCACTAGAAATAAGCACATAGTACAAGGGTCACAATTTTATAAAATTAACTCGACAATAAATATACCAGCAATGAATAAATTTATTATAAGAGAGAACGAGTAAAATCCGAGTAAGAAAATACCAAAAGTACAAAAGGGTGTCAATTACTCCCTCCGGCCCTTTTTAGTTGTCACATTTGACTTTTCAGTAGTCAAATTGACCAATTTTTGACCAAATATTAAAATTCATCCGTTTATTATCTCAAAAAACTGATAATTACATATTAAAATAGATTAAATATAATTTGTAATGATATAATTTTTTAAAATATTTTTAATCATATAATATATATAAATTTTAGTCAAAGTTTGGTCAATTTGACCATTAAAAGTCAAAACTGGACAACTAAAAAGGGACGGAGTGAGTAATAAAATTGACGCAACATCATATCTAAATAATATTTAATATTTAAATGAAAAAATAAAAGAATAAGGAATTCGTACCAATAAACATGAGACAAAGAGTCTATGAATTCGTGCCCATAATTTTAAATATAAGAAAAGATAAAGGGTTGAGAAATTCGTACCTTAACTGTGTAATAATGAGTGACTGAAAAATCACACAATTCGAAAAACACGCCAGCTAGCCAAGTCTATAACCAAATGAATTATTATAAGCTTGGGGAAAAGATTTAAGTGCAAATCTATTTAAAATATGTTTACTTATTAAGTACATATAAAAAAGTGATTTCAAAAAAAAAAGTACATATATAAAAAAGTAATACAAGAAATTCACATTGTTCCTCATCTCGGTAAAACAAAACCATAGAGACAGCACTGGACAAACAAGGCATGCATAGTTTGTTAAAATAAATTGTACCGATTATTGAGTCCAATTACAAACAAATTACCATAACTAGATAATCACTTAGAAGAGCCTTAAAGAAAAATATATATATGTTTTAACTAGAATAAACAATTATAATACACACATGTTTTAACACTACATTTAACACAAAATAAGTATATTTTAATACATAATAAGCATGAGAAGGCTTAACAGACTACAGGAAAAAATGTTAATATATATAATTATTCTCATGATTAATACTTAAACATTCATAATAGATAAATGCATGCATAATAAATATTGACTATTTAATACTTGCATTTATACCCAAAAGAAATATATTTTCATGATAACACTTGTAGACATCTCTCTGCCCATATACATACCAGAACCCATCATCAAACCACATTCTAAATAATTAGTTGTCCATTTCAATCTACTTAATGCTACTTTAACTAAAGCAAGTGTAATAATTTAATTTAATTTTTTTTTTTAGCAAAAGCCTATTCACAGTGACATTCATAAAAAGATAATTTTTATTAATTAGCAATTATTAGTGCATAAAATTACAAGTATAAGTATTATAATTAAATCCTACCTAATACAATACATATAAGAGCATGCAAGTGTTTTAGGCCCCGTTTGGCTAATCTTATTTCTGAAAATAAGTGACTTATTTCAGAAAAAGTACGTGTATATGTACTTTTTCTGAAAATAAGTAACTTATTTTTTATTTTGAAAATAAGATTTGATTTTCAATTCTTATAATAAATATTTATATTTGAAATTTTTTTAAAAAATATGAAATTTTGAAAAAAAAAATAAGTAACTTATAAATGGAAAGCAGTTTTGACAAACAGGACCTTATAGTATTATCACTTATTATTGTCATCACATACATCCATTTATCACTATAATTAAAAATCTATAGCACAAATAGATGCGATCAAATAATCATGTACCTGCCAGGTTTAGGTAATCACAAGTCAGACTACGCGAGTCAAAAACAAGCAGTGGCAGAACAATTGACATGTGAAATTAGATGAGACAATGAGATTCACATACATGACCAATAATTAATGCCTACCCTACTTCTACTTATATAGGGTTATTTAGATAACTTGACCTTTATTTAAAAAGGGTGCAGGGGGGTCCACCATTATTATAAAGACTCCACCAATTAAACTCCACCATTTTTATAAGTTTCCGCGCTTACCATGTGCCCATGAGCACATGGTAGAAAAACCGATTTAAAAAATAATAATTCACCTAAATGTATGCACTTCATATAAATCACTAACCCACATAATTAGCTTACCAGGATATACATCTAAACCGTCACTAAAATAAATGAATTAAAGATATAAAAATATAACTTAATTTAAAGTTAAAATAAATATAAAAATATGAAATATTACACATCTTATGTCATTATTGTTTAGGCCGACACCCGTGATAATAAACATATATAGATAATAATATGTAATATTAAAAATGTATTTACTAACCACCGCTTCAAACTTCGGTCAGTCTTAGTATCAAAAAAATACTATTTTCTTCTTGGATATTTTCAGACTTAATAATAAAAAATTTAATATGTATATATACATCATTGAAATCATAAAAATCTCTCTAGAATATCTTGAGAAATGGTACTTACAAATTTGGAAACTTTTTTCTATTTGAAATATGTTAAAATGAGTTCTAATTATATTTCATAAATTAAACTATCCTTCTATTAAAATTCGAATTCTTTTCTTCTTCTAATCGTTTAAGAAATTTGTTTATTATATATCTTTCCCATAAATTCGACTTATGTTACATGAAGTTTCAATTATTAATATAAATTTTCAATTTCGAAAATATTAGAAGAAAATTTAATTACATATCTTCATTATTAATTCAAATTTTTTCTGTATATAAATTTGAATCCTTTTTCTATTTCGAATATGTTATTAAAATTACGTTGACAACAAAATAAACTATTACATTTGTCTAATTTATACAGATTTATCTAAAAATCACGTACCGTAGAAATCATGAATTTTTCCTAAAAATTTAAATGTTTTTTCAATTCCAAATATGTAATTTGAATAGTTAGTTTCGATTCTCCTATCCAATTTTAAAAAAGTTTCAATTTTGTTTTCTAAAAAATAGAGCCTAAAAAGGGAAGTTTCAATATGTGTATTTGTATTAAAATAAAAGGAAGTTTTAAGTATTATAATTTTTTATAACTTTTTTAAATAAAATAAATAAAATATTTTGAAAATATCTCAATATGCAGCTCTCTCATTATTCTCGAATATAATATCATAAAAATATATCACCAATTAATCCACAATCAAATCTATAATATCATAAAATTTAATTTAATTATTTTTAAAGACTAAATTTATGTCATCTTGTTATTATTTTAATTTATAATAAGAAATATCTAATACTATTATCTAACTTTTAGACAATTATTACTTACTCTAAGAATTAAAAGTGAAAAAGACTAATTTTTACTTTTGAGTATATCATCACGCTGCACAACCAAAACATGCACAGACCTTGCGCTACAAAAAAAATTAGAATAAGAATATAAATTACAAAAAAAATCAAGCAAATATATGAAAGTTAATTCATATTATTAAAAAGCCCATTAGTTCCTCAGATTTGAGAATGATAAAAGATTAAAACTGTTGGTGTAATTTTCGGATTTTAATATGAATTTGAATTTATTTTTTAAAGTTGACGAAATTTGGATTTGAATGTGAATATGTTAAAAATATATTTAACATATTTCTAGATATTTATCTTTTAAGATTTTTTTTAATAATTAGAACTTAAAAGAATGAAATTTGATTTTCAATAATAAATTTGAGGAGCTCCTAAAAAAATAAATATAATTAAGCTGATTTAAGATATCAGCTGGATCCTCATAATACTACACAACAATGATTGTAGACAAAGTTTAAACTAAACCCTTTATATTGTATAGTTGAACTCTAAAATGTTGTTACAATTTTAACGAATTATATACATGAATATTTGACTGCTTATAGAAAAAATCAAACTAAGCTACATAATTAAACTTTAATGAATGAAATTCATGAATACAGGATACATGAATATTTGACATTTTTATACTGATAATTGAAATCGAAATTATGTAAGAAATTTGTAGATAAGCATACTTGTTTCAAATAGGATATTTACAATATAAAAATTTGAAAATTAACATCTATGTACGTGACTAACTAGATTGATCTTAAAAGAAAATCATTTACAAACTTGCGCATACAAACATAAAAAGAATTAGATGATAAGATAAAATTGTTTAATGCTACTGTCTGAAAGAATACGCAAGAATTAGGTTAGATAATAAAAAGCCTCAAAATATTTTGTACTTATAAACATAAATATGATTTGTAACGCCCCCAAATCCACCCTTCCGTGGATCCAGGTCATCACGGTACCATGCTCCGCACACACCTGTATTAACATTACAAATCATCATAAATATAAACTTCACTGTGGACGTCACACCACAGATCTCAGGATCATATCTACACACATACATAATAGAAAACTCACTACGAACTCAAAATACAAGCTATTGGTTCATTAACATAATTATTCTGAAACTACTCAAGCAGCTCTGGCGCATGCGACTGATGAGGTGAAACTAAACACTGTCACTACAGATCTGGCTCTTCCCCTCCCTTTGTCTCGATTGCCTGAATGATTCATCTTGTTTGTTCTTGACTGTTTAAGAATATTAGAGTAGCAAGAGTGAGCAACCATGTGCTCAGTAAGTTTATCTCGGAAATATAAACAACAACATTTCATTTATATAAAAGAGAGGTGCTAAGAGTTATAAAAAGATAGTTCAAATGATTAATTAACATTCGGATCACAACACGGCAAAAATAAATAAGCTCTTATCTGGCACTCCACAAAAGTAGTTTTCAAGATAGAACTGGTCATATTCCAATCGATACATCAGTGATGCGATCAACTATCACAGTGTACCATCCTCCTGCGATTCTTATGCTCACCCGATCACGGCTCGCCATAAGATCGCCCAAACACATACTGCTAGCATTAAAGAAGGGTTAACGTCTTAACCCACGGCCACACACGAGCCGAATAACATGTCCACAATTTGGACAGTCATATCAATTACCGTGAGTTAATACTCACGTTGACCAGTATAGATGAACATTCCTCCAATGAAGTTTTACATCACTTCTGATTAATCAGAAACCAAAGAAATTTTGACAAACTACAATCTTCTGGTTCGATCAAAGAACCAATCATTCTTCGAAACAAAGTTTAAATATTGTCACGAACAATGTGCCGATTAAAGTGACAAACGAGGTAATTATCTCGAATCGAAAAGAATAATCATTACAAAAATAATTCCAACTTATCGAATAAAGAATAACTCTTAGTAATAGATAACCAAATAACACATGAAGAAAATAGAACAAAATATTCAAGAACAATAATAATTTAGAAAATATTAACCCGAAAGATGGGTCAATTCAGATTGAATTCGGTAAAATAGTTGAATTTAGAAATTTAAATTCAATTGATAGGAATTAAAGTAACTATTCTGAATTATAGAAACGGTCGTACAATAATTGGCAATAAATTATTGATTTAGAAACGGAATTAGTGAAACAACAAGATAATTAGGTACATTTTTGAAAATCCATGTGAACCACGAAGGAAGAAATTTAAATAATTGACAATAATACAATTCCATATAATTCAAATCATTGAACTGCATTGTAAATAATTTTCAGAACTAAACAGGCAGAGATAGACGGAAGAGCGAAATAAACTTGCCTTAAATCCAGTATTTGCTTTCTGCTCTTATAAGCTCACCTTCCCAACTCGACGACTCCCAAATCAGATCTTTCTAAAATAATAGTTCACAAGAGGAAAATAATTTAGTATAAAATAAATAATTTAAAATAACACTTCCTCCGAGTCCTTTATCACTAAATCATACTCACAAATATAAGCATAGCTCCATCTTATTTATAATGACATTAGAAAATATTATTCAAATATTTATCCGCTCGATAAATACTTAATTAAATATTAAATATTTATTAAATTATCATATACACCATTTCTCAAGAATTAACACACTTGTGAAATAGTTTTAATAATAATCTAAAGAACAATGCCACAATTTGTCATATTCACATTTTTTTTAATGTCTTATTATTCTTAAATAATTAAATTAAACTCATATATAAAAATTCCACTTCACCACTTAATAAGAAATATACTTTTAATTTCATATGCTACAAAGTTGATATAAAATCTCATTATCAATCAAATCATTTGACAACACAAATTTAAAACACAAATTTAAAAGAAATAAATTTTCATCTTATTAGAATAACCAATTAACCCAATGTAATTTAATCCCAACAATTGTATATAATTTATAAGTCAATACTTGCCATTTTATTAAATTTCAAATTACACACATAATAAAGCATTGGAAATACTACCCATTTAAATTAAAATACATTTATATTACACTCAATATACATTCCCAATACATAAAAATAACTCAAAATACCCCAAAATACACTTCTTCTTCAACCTTCATCTTCTTCTCCAACTTACTATCGTCGCTAACGGGCAAACTCCGGCGAGTTTCTTTCTCCATCTTCTTCACCAGACCTTGCTCCCCTTTTCCCGATCTACCTTTCCCCCTAGCCCGATTTGCTTTCTCCTGAACCTCTATCTCTCTTGTTTTTTTTTAGCCTCTATCTCTTCTCTCTAGTCTCTCTCTCGCTCTCTCTTATTGATCTCTCCTCCTCATCATCACGACCAGGCCGCCACCACCACCGTCGGTGGTTTCTCATCTCGCTGCTCACCCACACACACACACAACCTTCACACTCACGCACACGATTCACATACACACACCCACGAACTTGAACACACACCAACACCACCCTTCTCTCCGTTCTTTCTCCTGTTTTCTCCGACTCCAAACAACATCACCACCGTCGGCTATGGCTGCCGCGGTGGTTCTGCATATTTTGGCCTCCCAATAAACAATCCAAACTCAAATTCATATCCCCCGTATCAACTTTAACACGAAATAACAACCAAAATAATCATTCAATCAACATTAAAAATACCAAAATTTGCCACACGCCCTAACTTAAACAAATTTGCTTAAACCCATTATACTCAAAAAAATTTGGGCCTTAATACCCAGGTAAATACTCACCCATCAGCTACACTTCCAACACAAAATCACTGATAACAAAGAAATTATAAATATTAAATCACCTAATTTGGAATAAATACAACTTATTACAATTATCACAATAACTCACTTTCCAAAATCAGTTTACTAAATAAAGATATGATTAAACCCATAATAACACTAGAGAAAGAAGATTACCTTAAAAAATATAGAAGAGTTAGTGAGGGAGTAAATTAATTAAACCAAATAGTATAGAAAATCCATCCAAATACACTCCTTCCACCAAAGATTTGAAATCAACATTGTTGAGAGAAAATATGGAGAGTTGGCATGTGTTCTAGAGTGTAAATTAGCAATTAGGAATGAAATGATTATTTTAGTTGAATAAAAATATTTATATTTTACAATTTTCATATTTGCTCATAAGGACTTCTAGAATTTTTATTTATTTGCAAGTATAAACCTTAGCTTCGTTTTATAATTTACAAACAAGGCCAAGCTTCTTTAAGAAGCTTTCCTTTAATATTTATTAAATAAATAAAAATATATGCATGCAAAATAAATTTTACTTTATCAAATTAAATCAAAAAT
>PHNY01271031.1:0-18953 GCA_003724115.2 Anethum foeniculum | reverse complement strand
GTGCATTAATGTATATCATATATAGATAATCTCTTGAATTTATTTATATTATAAGCATTCACACAAATAACGATAAACTATGAAGCAGCAAAAATGTATACTAACATAATTTTGTGCTTCAAACCCTCATGCTCATATATTCAAACAAATACATTATCAATTTATCAGACAACAACATGAAAATATAATCAACAATTACAGCTAAAATAACTTCAATTTACGCAATTTAGAGCATGCTCGTGCATTGCACGGGCTATAGAGTTAGTTTGCTTTTAAACGTGGACTCAAAATTCCTAGTTGCTCCAACAAAAAGTTTATAGTTTTGCGATTCTTATGTTTGTTACCAAACGAGCGACCAAATTAGGTTAACCAGAAATAGAGACCAATAAGAGTATAGGTTACCCATATAGGGCCCGAATCTTGGACTTTTAGCATCTCTAAGTCTCTTGGACTGCGTTACTGGATTAAGTTTTGGAAAGGCTATGAGATGGCCCATTGAATTAAACTTGGTTGATATTCTTTTTGGAATATGGTTGATGTTTCTTATTCGGGACAAATCTCAACTAAACACACAACATGCAAAGCTCCGAAAACTCTAAACTTGTAAACTTTTTTTTGGCCTTCTTTCTTCGAAAGGCATAATAAACTTGTAAACTTAAACTTAGTATGAAATAGAAGTAGTCATAATCATAAATCAAGTTTCAGATTCAGAAAATGATACTATCATTTAAAGACAATAAATAAAACTTATATCTAATGAAAGCAATTTTTATTCAAAAAAAAAAAAAAACTTATATATTCAAAGTCCTAGTCCCGATAATCGAGCTACACTTAACTTATCAATCCTAAAATTTTCGCTATTCATGAACAGATTATTTGTCAACCATGACTAGACGTGTACCCGTGTTCATATATTAATATCAAAACACATTGAATATACTTTCTCCATTTCAAAATAAATGTTCACTTTCAAAAAATCACACATATTAAGAAATGTGAATGTTAACGAAAAAAGTTGTATTAATTGCATTAATTGAGTATAACATGTGGCATATAGTTGATCTTGGAAACATAAATTAGAGACATGTGAACTAGAGTTGATTTTGGAAATATAAATTTTCATTGAAAGTTGAAGTGGACAATTTAAAACAATTTTTTTATCTAAAGTTGACATGTATTTTGAAACGGAGGGAGTACTATATTCATTTTATTTTGAAGCTATACATTAGTCAAAGCAGCTGCAGCCTTTTAGTCTAGTAAAAAAATTCCCTAGGCAACATGAGCAGGATACGCAATCGAGTAGTAGTTACCACCTGTCTGTCTTTTGCATCCTTAGCCAAGAAGTATCTCAATTCTCAACATAGCCAAGTAATAACTCTCACTTTGGTACTTTCCAAGTGCTTCCCTTTTCGCCCTTGATAGATCACTTACATATTAACAAAAACTGTATGCATAATTGTCACCAATACCATATAATTGCATGCATGTTCCTGCAAATCATATGATAGTTTGGTAAAGCTTTAAGATAAAGTTGATGATGGCCCATACCGTACTATACAAACCGCACTCATGGTTACAAATCCTTCAACACTTGCTTCCTCCTTTCCTAACTAGTTGTATTGCTCTGTTCTTGTATTTCTTAAGTCCTTGCTTTTTATAAAGATAAAGTTGATTGCAATTTGCATGCAGAAACCTTTTTTAATGCCAGAGATTTTGACCATTTATATATCTGCAGCACTTCTTTTACTTCTGTTCGTTCTTTATTTTTAACTATTATATGTTTGTTGGGTTAGCTTTTAAGTTTAATTATTTGATAATTGATAGTATATAAGTTTGGGATGGTGTCTTTACAGTCTGCACTAATAAAAGTGATCTTTCTTGTAATTTCCTTACCTTTATCATGTTTATTTTTGGACCTGTTAATACTGGAATACGTACTTGGTAGTAATCTTGTTTTTTTAAGAGATTCGAAATTCTGAGTATATTGTAGTTAGATGCAACATCAAATTTTCTAACATAAAAACATGGTAAACCCCACCAAAATGGATGTACATTTATGTTATTCTGAACAGAATCAATATGGATCCAGAAAATATTTTTCCCAATTAAAGGTGTATATTGTTATTGTTTCCGTGCTCGGTTCTTGATTTGCATCTCTTTCGAATAATGCCTAAATCACATGATTAAAGTCTAATTTAAAAGGATTGAGAACGATTATTTTACGATATTATGTCAAGTTTTGAATTATTGAAAGACTTATTTCGGAACTTTGAACTGGTCATATTACGATATTATTTAATTTTAGGTTACGGGGTACCTATGTTCCAATCAGGTACATACATGTTGGCATAAATAAAATTAAGAAAAACCCTGGGGAGGAGTAAAATAAACAAGAAAACAACAAAAATCCCACACACAACATACCCCCATAAACTTGATGGAAAAGCTAAAGCAAAAGATTTTCATGAAAAAGAAGCACCCAGGAATAAAGCAGATCACAATCAGTATGATGCATATACATGTAAGATCCCATTTCTATTACTTCAACATGTATAAATACATGCACAAAGTCCCATGCATTATTGACGACTCCTCTGCTTTCTTATTCCCAAGTACTCCTCTACATTGCTTTACAAAATGTCATCATCTTCGGAAATTGTTGTTGCAGAACCATTTCATGAATGTGCTAGTAGTAGTAATAGTGGCTATAATCGAGAGTATGTTAGTGGTGATACAAGGCCTTTTACGAGATCAATTACTTATGGACGTGATTACATTGCTGAGCCATTTGATAGTGAGAAGTTGCCTGTCACTTTGGTTTCTGAAATTCAGAGGTTTCTTCGTGTTGCTAATTTAATTGAATTCGATAATCCCCGTGTTGCTTATATTTGTAAGTCAGCCTCAGCTATAACTTGTAATTTCAGTTTTTGCAAATTTTATTGATATTGTTGTGTTTAATTGAGTAGGATTGAGTGGAGATTTATAGAACAGTGAGAAACAAAGGTTTTGCACATTTACTGTGTACCGCTTTCAAGCAGATTTTGTTGTGCAGACGCTTTGGTTCTCACCGGTTCTCCTGTTCTTATTTGAATGAAACCTGTTTTGTTAATACTCATTTGTGCTTGGCATGATAAATCCAATTCTATTGCTTCTTTTTTTGCAAAATGGTATCGAGTCACAAAGCTTAATTGAGTGAAATTTGGGATTATGATATTAGCTACAATAACATGTCATTAGTTAAACAGAGAATAGGGAGAAGGGGAAAAACAACTGGTATTAGTTTTGTAAAGGTTCCCCAAAACTTTGGCTTGTAACGAGCTGTTGAATGTATTGAGCAGGCCGCTTTCATGCTTTTGAAGTTGCACATAACTTGGATAGGAATTCTAGTGGGAGGGGAGTGAGGCAATTCAAAACTTCACTACTTCAGCGGCTCGAACAGGTATGGTTAACTACAAATAACAACTATTTAAACAGTGATTAAAGAGAAGGACTTTAAAATTCATATTCAGTTACATAGTAGTTTAAGATGTTTCCATCCGTTTCCTAGGAAATCATCATGCATTGGTTGTGGCTTTCTGTTTCTCGTAGACAAGTCCAACTTATTGAAATTCTTATCATTGCAACTTATGTTTCGTAGCAGAGGTTTAAGGATTGTCCTTTTATTGATTTCAGAAACGCACATTATTATTTTTTCAGGATGTTTCAACTGCCAGAGTTCTCATTAGAATTTAACTTTCGAGCCTTTAAAACTTAAAATGTCTTTACTGCAAAAATAATATAGAAAATTTGATGATGAACTCAACCTATATAGAGAATCTTTCAGTTACTTTTCTTACCATATAGAGTATTTTCCTAGAGTATATGAGCACGTATTGTTAATTTGTAAACAGTACTTAGTTTACTCTTTCAGTATCTATGCCACTCATAAATGCTCAGCCAGAAACAGAAGTGTGACTCACTATATTTTTTTTTCTTGAAAGCCTTTTGTTATTCTGTAATATTTCACAAGCATTTCTTTTGGGCATTACATTATGGTCCTCTTCTTTTTTGTCTTGCGTTTAATTACAGGATGAAGAAGTTACTATCAGAAAAAGGAAGGAAAAAAGTGATATACGTGAACTTAAACGTGTTTTTCATTATTACAAAGATTACATTATCAAGCATGGTGGAGATTGTAATTTGGAACATAGGTAGCTGACCGTATTCTTCTAGCCTGCTTTTAACAATTAATAATTATGAAAACCTATCATTATAGTTAAATTAAATTACGTGATTTTGTATAACTTATGACAGACAGAGGCTAATTAAGTATCGTGCAATTGCTTCTGTTCTTCGGGAAGTATTGGACACAGTGACGAATGCAGCTGGTTCTCAGGTTTTTCTGCGCTTTCTTCACCAATATCCATTTTCTTTTTCCTAGATTTTTAAAGTGCTATGTACTTCTTCCCTTCTATTATTAATGAAGATCAGAAAAATGAAAGAACTTATCCCTCACTTTCTTCCTTTTATTATAGGCCCTAGCTGATGGTGATAGTATTCGAGCAAAGTCTGATTTCTATGTGCCATATAACATTCTTCCCCTTGATCAAGGAGGTGTTCATCAAGCAATAATGCAACTCCCTGAGGTCTGATGTTGTAAGATAACTTAATCATGTTCCCTTTAGATAACCTCCAATACACACTAGTGATGGTAGCAGCAACTACAAAATTATTATGTTGTATTTGGTTGGGGTGAATGAATGGAATGGAATGGAATGAGATTTTAGGTGTAAAATGATTAAATTTTTAAAATTTTCATTTTTTAACCCATTCCATTCCTAACCATCTAAACTACAATCAAATACCCCCAATTTGAGATAGAATGCTTCATTCCTTACTAGCCTCATTTTCTTTACAATTCTAATCATAATAATTTTGCATCTCTAGTTTTTTTTCAAATTTTCCCTCCAACTCCTATTTATTTCCTTTAATTTCACCCATTCCATTCCATTCACCCCAACCAAACACAACCTTAAGGTTTTCACGGATGCAGTTGATTGATACTGTGGTTTAGTGGCCCATTGCAAGGCTAATGCACAGTGACTGAGTAATATCTGATTGTATCTCTGTAGCATGTGCAAAATGTCTTTAAAATGAAATTGTAAAATGTAATTTATTTGTCAAGAAAATAATGCAAGTTTTACAGATTAAATTTTCAGTGGCTGCTGTTCGCAACGTTCGGGGTTTACCTTTCATCGAAGATTTAAAAAGACGTGTAGCCCACATTGACCTGTTTGATTGGCTCCAATTTTGTTTTGGATTTCAGGTAACACTGAACTAAATCTTGTCAATATCCAGTTCTGGTGTACCTTACATTTATGTAAGGATTCCTTAATAAATGAATAAACGGCACTCTATCACGGTTTATACATGCTCTTTATTTGTTTTTTTTTGCTATAATTAGAAAGGAAACATTTGCAATCAGAGGGAGCATCTGATTTTACTCCTCGCCAACACCCATATTCGACAAAGTAATAAGCAAGCACATGTATCCAAGGTTCTTAATTCTTGATTCGAAGTTTATTCCACTACACATGTAATCTATCTTTTTAGTTTGCGATTTAAATGATTCTTTATGACACCAGTTGGGAGATGGAGCTCTGGATGAAATGATGAAGAAATTTTTTAAGAATTATACTGAGTGGTGCAAATTTTTGGAAAGAAAAAGCAATATCAGGTAAGGCTTATATCGGAGAATTATTCTCCTTCTCAAAGTTAAGAACCTTTAGTTTTAACCATAAATTTAGTTGGCCGCATTCGAGTGTCCTCAGTGTATTTTTCTTAAAATGCAGGTTGCCATATTTAAAGCAAGAAGCTCAGCAGTATAAGATTTTATATATAGGACTCTATCTTCTTATTTGGGGAGAAGCTGCAAACTTAAGGTTTATGCCAGAGTGTCTATGTTACATATTTCACCATGTAAGTTGGGTTTCATTGCCTTTCCTAGGGTTAATTTTCTGCACATATGTTTAGTATGACACATGCCGAGAAATATTATAAACATTATTCAATATATAATAAATATTTTATCACAATTTAATGGAAACTAACAGTCCAAGATAAACAGGTTCAAGTGTCGTCAACAATGCACAAGTTTTACTCGATACAAGTAATTCAAGTAGTGACAATTTATTATCTTCATTCGTCAAATATTTTAATCTTCTTGAATATTTTTGGATATTCCTTATAGCTTTTACTTAATAATTTATGTTATTAATAATTGATGGTCAAAATTTAGAAAGTAAGCCAGATCTGGTCAAACTGCTTCCAGAAAGCTCTTAGAGCTTCCTAATCCTACTTATAGCACTTAAGTGGCGCTTTCTGGAATTGGCTGGGTTTTTCCTAGTAAAGCACAAACTGAGTGCTTTGCTGGGCTTAAGAATGCTTTCACAACTGTGACCTAGAGTAGAGTTATGATGCTATCCAATTTATTGGGGTCCAGACCAGTTGTCATGCTATCTGATTTGTTAAGGTCCAAAGTTCTACTTTGAATGTGTTTTTGCATTTGAGTAGACATGCAGGAGCTGAATTGTTATAACAAGACTTAATACCTCTCAACATATGCTTAAACGGTTGTATACACTGATTATGGAAATAAAAATTAGAGATAAGTCTTAGAAGACCATCAGAAAGAAGACTATACATGATGTTATTTTACACTTTTATCAATTTATAGTGCAAAGTTGGCATTTTTTTTAACCTCTACAATTATCCTAGTGAAAGTCAGGCCAATATTTTAATGTATATTTACTATCCTCTTGCAGATGGCATATGAACTGCATAGTATGTTGATTGATGCTGTTAGCATGACTGGAGAGAAACTCATGCCGGCTTATGGGGGAGAATCTGAGTCTTTTCTTAAAAATATAGTTTCCCCCATATACAAGGTTATTCAAGAGGTATAAGAGTTACAAAATCTTGTGTAACTAGTCCTTTTTTATATTATAGTTTCTAATTTATCTGTTAATAATTACAGGAAGCAATGAAAAGCAACAATGGTACAACTGATCATTCCAAATGGAGAAATTATGATGATTTGAATGAGTATTTCTGGTAAATATCAATTCTATACATGATATACCTGCTTATGTGGTTCCATGGGCAGACCACTAAAGGCACTATATATTGAGTTAGCTTATAGGTCTTTGATCACCTCTTATTGTGTATGCTCAGGTCTCCTGAATGTTTCCAAATAGGTTGGCCCATGCGTCAGGACCATGATTTCTTCTGTGTGAATATAAAAGAGCCCAAACCCAAAAAAGCTCAGGTGTCAACTGAGACTACTGAGGAAGATAACTGGGGAGGAAATGAAGACGAAGAAACGGGGGTACACTGATCATTTCTCATTACAAAAGAAATATATTTAGTTCCAAATACATAGAGAACTAATGTAACTTGACTTCTGTGTGCTAATGAGTTTTGGTCCCTGGGGTATAAATACAGTAGACACTGATTCATGCACAAAATATGTACACCAATCACAAATCCATATCTATACTGCATTACAGGCTCATGTTAATACTTCATTTTACAAAATTGTCGGCTTTAAAGTACTGTTGATTTATCTACAAGTAACTTTCAGGCTGCTTCCGATGAAGGGAGAAAACCAAAATGGTTGGGGAAGACAAATTTTGTTGAGATTCGCTCATTTTGGCAAATTTTCAGAAGCTTTGACAGAATGTGGAGCTTTCTTATTCTGTCTCTCCAGGTGTGTGTAAGCAACATTCTGCATTCACCTCCTTCTTGTGTGTTCTAATATTTGCTTTGTCTTCAACAGGCAATGATAATGATGGCATCTAATGATATGGAATCTCCGTTACAAGTGTTTGACACTCATATACTTGAAGACATCATGAGCATCTTTATTACCTCAGCAGCCCTCAAACTCATACAAGGTGAGATCTAATTTTAAAATGAATTTTTGTAGGAAGGAGAATCACATGGTCCCTACACAAAGGGCATTTATCATCTAGTGTACAGAGGAAGAGGAACACTGCTTTTTTGTTAGTGCAGAGGTAGAACTAGTATGAAGTATTTTATAGTTATCAAGGCACCTTTCCGGATTAAACATTTGGTTATTTGGAAATGAAGTACTACAACTCTAACACCAAAATTTAAGGTTCTACTGAACTAATTATTGAATGATAAAAGGAGGATTATGTCGAGAGTCGTGTAAAAAGGATATAAATTCAATATCACTCCGTGTCAACAGGGAATACTGATTGGACTACTACAGTACATAAATCTAGAGGAGTTCAGGAGAAGCAATGAAGCCAATGAGCTTTCTGGCTTCTCCAGGTGTGATTCTGACGGTAATATGCCTAAAGCTAATAGCCTAAGACTGATTATGAAGATTGGTCTAGCATAAGGGTGTTTAAATATGTGTATGTACATATAATATACACACGTGTGAGTGTGTGCGTCAGTATCAAGTCCTTGTTTCGCCATTTTATTTATGCGGTTAATATCTGTTACTACAAGAAGATGACAGTGACTACATTATTGCCTTTTTAACAAGTCTCAGGAATAGGCCTGTTGGAAAAGTTCATTGGTCATGAGGCAGGTAAGAATCATGTTAAGCTGTGAGCAATATCAGACATGCTGATATTCTGTATGACAGAACTATAGGATCTCAGAAAATAATTGTCATCTCAGCAACCTTTAGTGTAAATGGAGTGCTATTTCCGTGTAAAACATAACCTCTAAGAAACATATTTTGTGCATTATATAAGCATTTTCTAATCCGCATTTACTATTATACCATTCATGCAGCTGTCTTGGACATTGCCTTTACATGGAATGCTAGAAGCACAATGAACTCCTCCCAACTGAAAAAGAAAGTGCTGAAGATGGTAGTTGCAATGATATGGACTATCATTCTTCCTATATTATATTCTCGCTCTAGCAAAAGATATACCTGTTATTCTGCAGAATATGGGAGTTGGCTTGGAGAATGGTGCTATTCCCCGTATATGGTTGCAGTGGCAATATATTTGCTAACAAATGCACTTGACATGATACTGTTTCTTGTACCTGCAATTGGTAGATACATTGAAACTTCAAATTTCCGAATCTGCACAATCTTGTCTTGGTGGACTCAGGTAGCATTACTGCACATGAACTTTTTCTTGAGTTAATACCTGTTGCAAATGTGCAGTAGAATACTGCACTCACTGTAGGACAAAATCTTTGTAAAGATATATTTTTACTTTTATGCCTTCTCCAAAATAACTGTTGATGACCTTGAAATACAGCCAAAAGAGGTGCGCCAAACTAAAATTTTGAAGACTCAAGATTTTTTTATAGTAACTAGGAAAAAGAAAAACAAAACTGTAGGAAAAAAATAGGAAACATCCCATGACCTTTCATGCTAATACTACCCAAACAAATTTGACGGATGTAAATCTTATAATATCATTGCCTGCTGTCTCTTTTCAGAAATGACTTATTCCATTCATTCCAAAAACGAAGCCTACTCATTGCACAGTCTGGTCCGTCTGTAATTAAGATCATATAGAAATTTCAAGGAATTGGAGTTGAAGTTCAGAGACTTAAGACCATATCAATATCTTTGACGGATGAATTTTTATACGTCCACTTGCCAAATACCCTGAGTTTTTCACCTTGTCTCTGAATGGGTACATCCATAATTTAAATGTCTTCTCAAATCTACATATTCTATTACCACTCCGAAACCATCATTGTGTAACATGGAAGAGACATTCCTAAATAAAACAATTCTTAGTGTATGTTCCTAAGCACTACGCATCTACCTAACTGACTTCCAAGCATGGTATATCGATCTTCACTTAGTGTACGTACAAATGCAGGGTAAATTAGGTAGCTTTCTTATTACCTTTACTGAACTGCGGAAAGTGCATTATAGTGTTACCGGTCATGAGAACTCCATCAATATCAGAAGCTTCATATTTTTTTGCATAGTTTGGTTAGTCTTGAGTACTTAAGTGACTGGGTATATATTCTCAAAGGTCGTCCTCGTCGGAGATATCAGTAAGCATATCCGCACATAAAATGAATACTTTAAGTCCATTCAACCAATGGTTTTAACCTAATAGGGGTATCTTTTATCTCTTTCCATATTTTCGATGAAGTACTGCATGTTTCACATTCTATATGTGGTCTATTGACAGTTTGCCACCGTATTAGATTGTTCAACCTTGATAGTGTCATGTTTTAACAAAATGTACTCTATCTTGTAGCCCAGGTTATATGTTGGGCGAGGAATGCAAGAAAGTCAGCTTTCCATTTTGAAGTATTTTTTACTGTCCCTGCCACCAAATAATTTGGTATCTCTTTCTTTAGTTAACAATTACTGACTTCTGTATCCCTGTTCCTGATGTTACTTGTAGGTACACTTTGTTCTGGGTGCTATTGTTGCTAAGCAAATTTTCATTTAGCTACAATTTTGAAGTGAGTACTTTATAAACGCTCTTCATTTATCATGACAGACAAATATTTGTGCTAATAGGTTTACTGGGAACTGAACATGACTAAGTAATAAACTGTTAATATTTCATGGCGAATAAACCACTTTAAAAATCCTATGTATGTTATAGTAGTTATATTTTCAGCAGTCCTTGCAAGTTTATTGCCCTATATTACTAAGGACGGAACTACTGGCATATGCCATCTGGTGTATGTGTAGCTACTTCCAGAAATAAATGATGAGGGTTTTTCTAGTGTTGCTGGATTTCTCTACTGAAGTCTTAGCAATTATACTTGGATTCTTGAAAAGTTAAAGTAGCAAAATATGATTCTTGCATAGTGTAGAATATCATGCGCTGATGTCTACAGGTTGTAAAAGCTTTTAATGGCATAAAGTAATCCTGTTTGGGGATTAAGAGCTAGTGCTAACTTATAAAATGTGAAGGGCATATCTTAACAACCTCTGTACTTCTGGTGCTCATTAAAATTATGCAGATAAAGCCGCTCATAGCACCAACAAGACAAATCATGAAAATTGGGGTAAAAGATTATGAGTGGCATGAACTATTTCCAAGAGGTAAATTTTCCAGTAAAGTAAATGTAAATAAATAAATATTTCTGGCTTCAATTTTCTGATTTAAGTTGTTCCCAGAACAGTTCAGAGTAATGCCGGTGCAATCATCGCAATTTGGACTCCAGTAATCATGGTTAGTGGCTAAAAGTCTCAGAGAAAGTCTCGTAATTTACATACACATGAACTGCACCAGTATATGCTTCCATATAGTACTTTTGCACTGGGTGAACATCCATTAAAAGTGGATCTATACAGAAGTTTTTCGTAGAATCTTTATTTACTAACACATTAACTGACGCACAGTATATTATGTTTAGGTATATTTCATGGACATACAGATATGGTATTCTGTTTTCTGTGCCATATTTGGTGGCTTTTATGGGGTTCTGCATCATATTGGAGAGGTGATATTCTCAATATCTTCAAAGTTTACTGCAGTATGTTGCTAGTCCTAACCCAACTTTATGTAGATACGAACATTAGGCATGCTGAGAAGTAAATTCCAAGCTTTGCCTGCTGCATTTAATCATTGCTTCATCCCACCACCAGTGAAGAGTAAAAGTAGCAGGAAAGGATTATTTAACAAGAGATTTCAGAAGGTATTGACATTTCAAATTTATGATATTTAGCCACCCTGTTTTAATGATTTATTTTTGTCTGTCATTGATGCATAATTCAACTAATTTTGTTGCAGGTGTCTCATACAGAAAAGAATAGCCTTGTAAAGTTTGTCCTAGTTTGGAACCAAATTATCAGTAGAATCCGAGAAGAGGACTTAATGAGCAACAAGTTAGGTTACTTTCAGTTACTATATAATTTTCTACATTTATAGGCTGAGAAGTAATGAAAATGATATTTTACTGAAAGCAGGGAGGTTGATTTAATGAAAATTCCATTCTCACCAGAGTTGCTGTCTGGAAAGATTCGTTGGCCTGTTTTTCTTCTAGCCAATAAGGTGATTTACCGTGTTTGTAATGAATTCTGAAACTAGCATGTGAGATAAATATCTATTTCTCACTGGGAATCTTGTTGTTTGCCACAGGTTTCAGTAGCATTGTGCATTGCAAAAGATTTTGCGGGGAAGGATGCTAATCTTCTTAGGAAGATTAAGAAAGATGACTACATGTACATGTCCGTCATGGAGTGCTATGAATCACTCAAAAACATACTTGAAATACTTGTGGTGGGGGATTTGGAGAGGAGGTAGAGTAGAATGAGTTATGAAGCTACTCTAGACAAGTTTATTTTTTTGTCAATAAAAGAGTTTATAACATAACATACTGCTTATCTTTTGAAATCTGTTCTCATAAAAATTAGTGAACTCTGCCTTAATGTAGTCAACTAACATTTAATATGCTCTGTACTGCATTTCTTCATAGGATCATTTCTGGCATAGTAGATGAGATTGAGGAAAGCATAGGAAGATCAAGCCTTCTTGAAGACCTAAAAATGAGTGCACTTCCATGTTTACACGCCAAGTTAATTGAAATGGTTGAACTTTTGGTATGTCACACTTGAGAACTTGTATGTCAATTGAATTTCAAGTCCCATTGTAACATTATAAATTTTAAAGGTTGAGGGAGATGAAGATCACCATGTTAAAGTCGTGAAAGTTCTCCAAGATATTTTGGAAATTGTAACAAACGATATGATGTTGAAAGGTTCCAGGTTGGTCATTGAAACAATTGGTTCAATACGGATTATATTTTAAGTTCTTTGTTACCTTGAGTTTCATTGTACATGCTTGTAGAACACTGAATGCACTTAACGCGGACAGAGAAATTGAGGCAGAGTCCACTGAAATTTTCAGTCATGTTGTACCAGAACTGTTTGCCTCAAAGCACTCAATACATTTCCCCTTGCCAGATAGTAATCCTCTAAATGAACAGGTATTAAATTTTAATTTGGTTATTTTTGTTCCATGAAGCCCTTTTTATGGTTACAGATCTAGCAGTTATACTTTAGAATATACTATCATGCACAGAAACCTCTAATGTCTGTGCAGATGCACGTGTGACTAAAGTGATATATTTTTGTTGACAGATCAAGCGCTTCCTTATGCTACTTACCATTAAAGACACAGCACTGGATATACCTTCCAATTTGGAGGCCCGGAGGCGTATTTCATTTTTTGCCACCTCTCTGTTTATGGACATACCCACTGCTCCAAAAGTACGTAACATGTTGTCATTCAGGTTAGTTCTTTTCTCTTTTTCAGATAAATATCAGGGTCAGATGTTTGTTCTGTATTATGAACTAGATGTTTCTTCATAAGCGGTGCTGTAATATTCATGTACATCAGTATATGCATATTTGGAAGATATATCATTTAATTTTGTTGTTCCATCTTAGATAAATAATTTAGGTGACAACTTAAAGGCAGTCTGGATTTTTTTGGCTAATTATTTCTGGGCAAGATCAATTATAATATATAAATACTCAGACACATATTTGTCTCCACTGGAACTCGTTGGGTGAGGGATATCCATTAGGCTACAATGTCAGAGATTTAAAACCCATATTCGGTTGGGATTTATTGGAACCTTTATTATAAATTTTCAAAAAAACATATAGTATGCTCTAGTTTTATTACATTTTTTGTTAACTTTGTCATGACTCATTATTTATCTAATCTGCGTACTTATGCAAGAAAGGAATACATGTTTTCTTTCAACTTGATTAGCTATTTTTTGGCTTCTAGTGTTTTGACTCCACACTACCTGGAGGAAGTTACATTTTCGACTAAAGAGCTTCATTCCAGCCAAGAAGGAGTGTCCATCAGCTTTTATATGCAGAGGATATATCCAGGTTACGACATACTCTTTAATTTTTCTAAAATAAAAGATTATGTTCTATATGTATGGATTGAACTCTTAAAGTTCAGTTGCTTTGTTCTGCCTTGTGCATCTTGCAGATGAGTGGAAGTACTTTTTGGAACGCATCGGAGCTGAGGATTCGGACGACATAAGTGATGATATTAAGGAGGAAGATTTCAGAAATTGGGCCTCATATAGGGGACAGACTCTAAGCAGAACTGGTGAGTGGCACTAACCAGTATTCATCCTCGTGGATCTTATAAACAAAGAATTATTCTGATTTTCTTAAATATCATTTTTATGGGTCAACAGTCAGAGGAATGATGTACTATAGGCACGCCTTAAAGTTACAAGCCTTCCTTGACATGGCAGAAGATGATGGTATGGTGCATAATTTTTCTTTTCCTATGTGTTGTTTTCTGAAATGAGATCCAAATTTTATTTAAATATAATCTGTTAAGTAGTTTGATATTCTTTTTGTTCGTAAAATATTGATATGCAGATATTATTCAGGGTTATGATGCTATTGAAAGGGGGAATGATACACTATCAGTGCAGCTTGATGCACTAGCAGACTTAAAATTCACTCACGTCATTTCTTGTCAACTGTTTGGATCACAAAAATCCACCGGACACCCCCAGGCCCAGGATATACTTGATCTGATGATAAAGTAATGTTTTATTACAGAATACACTAAGAAATGTAGAGTTATTAAGTCCATGAATATATTGTTCATCTCAAGAGCAATTTATTGTGTTGAAGGTATCCTTCTCTGCGGGTTGCTTATGTTGAGGAGAAAGAAGAGATTATGGCAACTAAGACCCAAAAGGTTTATTCATCCATCTTAGTTAAAGCTGTCAATGGTTTTGACCAGGTAATGAAATAGTACCAGCCTTCATATATTTTCATCTTATGTATTGTACTGCAGGATCATTCTTATTGCCTTGTGATATTAAGACGTGAATATATACGCACAGGAAATATATCGCATAAAACTTCCAGGTCCGCCAAATATTGGAGAAGGGAAACCTGAAAATCAAAATCATGCTATAATATTTACTCGTGGTGAAGCTCTCCAAGCCATTGACATGAATCAAGTATGCTCAACCTCATATTGCAGAGACTGGTAGTTTTCAAATTTTCAATTGGTGTTGACTAAAATTTTTACAGGATAATTATATGGAAGAGGCTTTTAAGATGAGAAATGTCCTACAAGAATTTTTAGGGCACCAAGGAGCGCACCGTCCAACAATACTTGGTATGAGGGAACACATATTTACAGGAAGGTTGGTATTAATTTTTTACTTTAAGCAGTAAAAACCCAATCTTGCATTTTTCTTATAAATTAAAGTCTGATTCCAATATTAAATCATTCATCTTTACTTGTTATGAAAACAAACAGAATCTTAATCAGTATTTGTTCAAAGATGTTTGTAGACTCTAGTAGGTGTATACTCTCTCTCCTTGGAACTTTGGTAGGTAGATGTTACTCCGCTAGTAGGTCATGTAAGTTTGATCAAGGATACAAAATCAAGAAATAGTTGATTGGGTCTTTTAGGTGATAAAATACTGTATATAAAGGTTTAAAATACTTTATAAGATACTTATCTTATTACATAAGTTGTTTATCTTTTTTATCTGAAAATATATTTGCAGTTACTGAAAGTTCGGATTGCATCATTCTCTTGTTTTTACAAATGCAGTGTTTCTTCGTTAGCATGGTTCATGTCTTATCAAGAAACCAGTTTTGTCACCATTGGTCAAAGAATTCTAGCAAATCCTCTCAGGTTTGATGTTTCCCTAGCGTGATAATAAGATTCAATATGAAGTGTACTGGTCTCTTGTGAAGTTTTTTCAGTTTCTTTCAACCATTACTCAGTCATATATGATTAACAGGGTCAGGTTCCACTATGGGCATCCAGATTTGTTTGACAGGGTGTTTCACTTAACCAGGGGTGGCATAAGTAAAGCATCAAAGACAATTAACTTGAGTGAAGATGTTTTTGCTGGTAAGATTTATCTAGTTTATTGTCATTTATTTTGTCATGAAATCAATTTTTTGATTTTGTTTGAATGACTGGTAATTTTATACAAAACAGGGTACAATACTACATTACGACGGGGATATGTTACATACCATGAATATATGCAAGTTGGCAAAGGTCGTGATGTAGGCCTTAATCAGATCTCGAAGTTTGAAGCCAAAGTAGCTAATGGAAATAGTGAACAGACTATTAGCCGTGACATATATCGTCTTGGACGTCGATTTGATTTCTTTCGTATGCTTTCTTGTTACTTCACAACCACCGGGTTTTACTTTAGCAGCCTGGTAATATTTGATACTTCTTTCGTATGAATTGAAAATTTTATTAAAAAGCGTCCACCAATACTCTAGACTTGCTGGCACAAAGACTAGTATAAAAAGAGCAAAAATATTTAGAATAGTATATCTTTTCATAGAGTTTTAACCTAGTATAAAAAGTGCAAACTTGTGTTTTAATATCTCACGTGTCAATAGATTTATTACATTTAATATTGATATTGTTGCAGATATCAGTGATTGGAATCTATGTTTTCCTATATGGACAACTATACCTTGTTCTCAGTGGTTTGGAAAAGGCAATTCTTCTTGAAGCGAAAATCCAGAATATACAGTCCCTGCAAACTGCTCTAGCATCTCAATCATTTATCCAGCTTGGACTCTTAACAGGATTACCCATGGTGATGGAGATTGGACTCCAGAAAGGGTTTCTTACTGCTCTCAAGGATTTTGTACTAATGCAATTACAGCTGGCTGCTGTTTTTTTCACTTTTAACCTTGGAACAAAATCTCACTATTATGGCCGAACAATTCTTCATGGGGGTGCAAAGTACAGACATACAGGTCGGAAGTTTGTGGTGTTCCATTCCAGTTTCACAGAGAATTATAGGTTATATTCTCGGAGTCATTTTATGAAAGGATTTGAGCTACTGCTATTATTGGTTGTTTATGATTTGTTTCGGAAATCATACCGTAGCAGCATGGCATATGTATTGATAACTTATGCTGTCTGGTTCTTGTCATTGACTTGGTTGTTTGCTCCATTTCTGTTTAATCCTTCTGGATTTGAATGGGGAAAGATAGTGGATGATTGGAAAGATTGGAACAAGTGGATCAAACAGCAGGGTGGTATGGGAATTCAACAGGATAAGAGCTGGCAGTCTTGGTGGTACGATGAGCAAGCCCATCTTCGTCATTCAGGGTTGTGTTCACGGTTGATTGAGATACTTCTTTCTCTTAGATTTTTCCTTTACCAGTATGGTCTGGTCTATCACCTTGACATATCAGGGGAGAACAAAAATTTTATCGTTTATCTGCTCTCATGGGTTGTCATTATCGTGATTTTCCTACTAATCAAGGTAGCTTTTCCTATCATCGTACTACTTGTATTACCGTAAAATATTTAATTAAGCTTACTTGCAAAGTTTCATTGAACCTACAGGGAGTAAAAGTGGGAAGGTATTATCTCAGTGATAACCATCAGCTTGCTTTTAGGCTTACGAAAGTGTTACTTTTTCTGGGAGTCGTAGGCACCATAATGGCTCTCTCCTTTGTTTGTAAATTATCTCTGATGGACTTAATTGTTTGCTGTTTGGCATTTTTACCAACTGGCTGGGGATTAATTCTGGTAAAGATTGATATCCCTTGTGCTCAAGAAACCGGAACATGACATTCTGTTGCGGCTTTGTACTAAAAATATATATTTGGTGTTTGCAGATTGGGCAAGCTGTGAGGCCAAAGATAGAGGGCACTGCATTATGGCAGTTCACTAGACTATTTGCTCAAGCTTATGATTATGGAATGGGTATTATTCTTTTTGCACCTATTGCTTGTCTTGCATGGCTCCCATTCATCTCAGCTTTCCAAACTCGCTTCCTTTTCAACGAAGCTTTCAGCAGGAGACTACAAATTCAACCAATTCTCGCAGGAAAGCAGCGGCGCAAATAAAATCTGAGCAGCAGATGTTACATACTTGGACAGAGTTACAACTTACAATATACACATAGACATAGTTAATCTCAGTCACTGATAATTCTTGCCATTTCTCGTTGTATATTATGCCACACCACATTCTATATTGTAAATAGCGTTAACAATAAGATGGAGAAATATATGAAATTTGAGATCATTTTACAATTATTGCTTATTTATGCTGCTTCTTGGAGGCTAATGTAAAGATTATCCGAGGGAAAGAAAATTACAATTATGTGCACCATACATATAACAAACTGAAATTAGCGGAATTTAGGTGTGGTTTGAATGATGATATTTTAACTAGTTAGCGAGAACAATTATGAAATTTTAATATCTTGACTCAAAAAAAAAAACTATGACACTTTGATATAATAAAAATATTTGAAAATTTATTCTCATGCCATTTATTCGTGTTAAAATCTGTCGATTTTATTGAAACTAGCAATCAAATAAACCTGATCTTAAAGTAAGTACTTGCATTCGTACATGCGAAAACATGGGTGTAAATAAACACTGTCTTTCGCATACAAAATTCGAGTTCGGCTAGTTTCAAATTGACTCGGCTCGTCTCGCCTCGCCTACTAAACCAAATCCAATTCTGAACATGAAAATATGATCTAAGTAAATGAGTTCGAGCCTAGCTTCACACTTGTTCTGACTCGAACTTAACTGGTTTAGCTCAGGATCGACTACAAATTAGCTCAAACTTGTTAAACTTGACTCAATTCATCTAACATATTATTGAATAATATTCCCTCCGTCCCATTAAAATGTATACATGAGGAGTTCAGTGCAGAGATTAATAAAAAGTGTAATTGGGTAAATTAGTTGGACCAATCAATTTTTAATATAGATAATGAGTATAGTGGACGAAAATAGTGGATATTGTTAATTTGTATATTATAAAACTTTACTATTTTTGGAACCTACAAAATTGAGAGGACATTCCAAAAAGGAAAGTGTATAGAAATGAACGGGACAGCATGAGTATGTTATATAAATATAATAACATGATATTCAAATATGTCAAATAAAATTTAAATTATAATTAATTTTATTTGT
>PHNY01270996.1:2644-18575 GCA_003724115.2 Anethum foeniculum | reverse complement strand
TTCTTTACGTTGGGAACCGTGCACTCGACACGCATTTTAAGGCTCTTATAAAATATAGTTTCATAATTTATTTTTAAAATTTTTTTTTTCTGAATAAAAGTTAAACTATTATATTTTTATACAGAAGAAAAAAATTTCCAAAAAAATTTATAGAACTATACTTCTTATAAACCTTAAAATGCATGTAAAGCCCTTCATCCCCCAGCGTAAAGAACTTGCGGTATATGTTAGTGCAATTTTCCTCCAGGCCCAGCCCATATATTTGATAACCCAATGTACATGGAAGTTACAAGTTCTAGGCCTTGCTATTATTTTTTCTGAATAGAAAGGCAGCACCGTCTACTTTCTACATGTTAGTATGTTACACATTTAACTATCTTATAAATCCAAACCCGCAAAAGATTAAAAAATTCGTGTTGCATAAGTTCAAGATTTTCTCCATGATTTTTTAGCTTTTTAATTCTTTTCCCTCATATATAGCCACAGTAAAGACAGAACTAGATATCAAACTATGCCGGAAAAGAGAGAGCATTTAGTCACGATAAGCTTCTTAATATACTTTACATGGATTTGGAACAATACTTGGCTTACACCGTGACAGAGAGCACGAGGAAAAGGGTAAAACATTTCAGTCTCCAAGATTACACAAATCCATGTCGCTAAAACAACATCCTACCACACCACAGCTACTGCGAGAAAATAAAAGCGCGTAGTGAACTCTACCAGCTGATCTGCAACCGAACCAATATTTTTGGAGCTTAAATTTTACACAAATTTGAAACTTTAATATTTTCCTTTGTATATAACATACATTTTAAATTAAAAAATTATAATAAAACTTGTGAAGTAAAATGTAGATATATGCTACAGTCTACAGATAGGGAAATGGATCTACAAAGTATGCAATCTGATAGGACAAAGTACTTCCGACGAAGTGAATTTATCCATGAATATTTTGAGCAGTCAGGTTAGTGGACACAAAAGACAAAATATGTACTACATGATCAACTTCAATGTATTTGGTTCGAAATTGTTACTTTAAAAATCTAGTAGGCGCAATTCATAAATAATATTACTTCTCTGATTTATTATGCCAAAGAGATGGTATCATTTTAAAAATTGTTTGACTTGTACAATTTTTTGACACAGATCCCACAAACTCACACCTTATATGAAGCTAAAAGCTTGAAATAGAGCTTTAGCAAAAGAAGTCTTTCTCAAGCTTAATTTTTTCTTGAGAGCTTAGTACAGTGATTCATGAACTGGCAACAATAAATTGACCGCGCTAGTCCACATGAAGCTGGTACACCTCACACCTATCATCCCAGCCAAACTCCAGATTAAATAAAATAACTATATTTTTATTGGATTGTTAATAGATTGAATCCGGTTGTACGTCTAGGTGTTTAGTTGATTCAGTCTGTTTCTTTAGACACAAATATAGCCGAAAATTTCCAAATGTCTAGAAACTATATACAAATTATATCTTGACAATTCATACTATTAGGTTAGCTTAGTAGAACATGACTATATACGTGAAAAAACAGACATCGAAACAACTCTAATAAAAAAAAGCCATCACAACTCTGCATAAGAATAAGATAATCATACCTGACATAAGTACGCCCGACATTTCGATGTTAGAATCAACTATTTCTTTTTCTTAGCGCTACCGGGCTTTGACTTCTTATTACTAGTTTCCTTTGCAGCCTTTTCAGTTGTCTCCTGTCACAGTGAAGCAGTGATGGATGAGATATTAAATGTAAACCAAATCACCGAAGCACAAAACCAAAAGTATAAAAGAGAAAGAAATTAGTGTCAAAGTGTGTATGACATCAAGAGCATTCACTGAAAGTGATAGCAAAGAAGTGTCAAAGTGTGTATGACATCAAGAGCATTCACTGTCTGAAAGTGATATCAAAGACTACGCACATCAAAACTCTGTACACTAAGACACATCACCACAGATATAGTGAGGCGTACGAATGTTAACGTCTGACCTTTCAAGATATAAAAGTCAGGTAGGTACAGGTTTAATTGCTAAACATGTTGTATATCTACAACTTATGCACAGGATAAAGTGCATCTTTAGGTCCTAACTGTTATGCACACCAAATAAAATGTAATAAAATGTGTTCAACATACAAACTTTATTCATTATAACTATTCCTTTTAACAAAATATTATCCAGATTAATTTTCTTTACATGGGGGAAATACAGTTCTTCCAAGAAAATTTTGCCAATCAAGTACAGTATTAGCCATAGTTGTAAAATCGGGAATCTGAACTAATCGGTTGGTAAACCGATTAGAGATTAATCGGCACAAAATTGGATAAAAATTATTTTTTTAATAATAGCCTTATTTATATAAAATATATCGCTGAGAAATAATTTATAATGATTTATCAGATTTCAAAAATAAAACTGGTTAAATATTTTTTAACGATTAATCGAGGATTTTTGAAAATGCGGAGGATTTTTAGAACAATGGTTTTAGCCATAAAAATATACCAGGCACAACCTATCACAATTGTCCAGTAATGTTAATACAAGGATATACATCATGTTAGAGATTTGCCAGATAAAAAAATGTAAGCTTTGGATTCGATTTTGATGAGAATGATTTTTGCCTTGGGCAGTGGTATCTCCAGATTTTAGGTAACATACGGATATATGAGTATATAAAACAAGATTTTCTCTCATGGGGGTAACACACCATAGTGCTCGTGGTGCTGATGAACAAAATATCAAGCATAAGCCCACATGCCATTGGCTCAGAAGAGAAAAAGAACACAAATTGCGTTCATCGGGTTGAATTAATTATGAAAAACTGCAAGTATAAGGTTCAACTGAAGGTTCACCAGGGTTTTCAGCTTAACATGCAGAAGCAGACACCTCTGGAAAACATCATAGGTTTCTTGAAACTCAGAGATGGATTTGGCAGGCTTAAGCAACCCAATACAGTGGGTCTGCCCTTCATAGATATTTGCAAAGATAAAGGCTGAAACTCATTTGAGGGCTTAGGAGATCCAAGTATGCATTTTGTTCCCTGAGAAAAAAAATATGACGGTAGCCTAAAAAAATTTAATTTCCAATGATCTTCGCAAACTCTAATTAATGGTTAAATTGTTGACTTTGCCGTTTCCTTTGTTTATCATGGTTAAAAGAGCAAGATCATCTCATGGATATAACTTACAAGGGAAGAATGAAAGCTTAAAGTGGACCTCAAATTCCAGGAGATTACTAGAGTACTTACAAGAACCAAATCTGATTCACAAACTTTGGTGATAAAAAAACTTAAAGTACATATACCCACGGAGCAGAGACTTAAATTGCAGAGTAGCACTAAAATGTATATGGCTATATGCCATCAATGTTAATATTTATAAGTTTTACACTGACAAAATCGATAAAATTAAATTTCTCAAATTGAAGACATAAATGCATACCTTTCTTTTAACAGGAGCGGAGGTTTTACTCATCGGTTTAAAAAATGATTCTAGCCTGTATAAGAAAATAGCAAAAAATCAACAGATATCAGCACGTCACAAGTCGATAGAACTTTTAGCAATTTCACGTCATTTATCTAACAGCTTCATACCGGCCTTGTGCAGACTTGTTCTTAGCTGCTTTGATTTTTTCTACTGCCTGGTATAATTCAGAATCCAGATCAGTAAACATATAAACCTATTTGCTTACAAACAATATGGCAGAAGTTACTCAAAAATTGGATCAGTGGCATACTTTTGTAACTCTGTCACTGTTGAACCCATTCTCATTCACGAGAAAGTTAATCAACCCCTAGAAGAAAAGAAACAAGAAGAGATTGGAAACTTATACCAAAATACAAAGGAAAAAATTCATTAATAGTCTGAAATTTCAAACTAGAAGCATATACATCTTCATCTGGAGCACTCCATTTAATATCAAGTTGCTCCTCATCAGAAAGAACTGATGGTTCTTTGAAAAGACGTCGAGCCTCTTGATAAGGCCAATCATCAGGTACTTGGTACCTGCACATAGAAAGACATATAATTAGGATTCTATAGACGTAAAGCACAAAATTGAAAATTACACAAAGTTCACAGAAGAGAACAGTGAAGGTGACAACCACTAGCTAAGGGTCAGATTCATGTACATGGTACATCCACCCATGACCAAAATTACAACAACTTTTTTACTAAACATGACGATAATTATTGTTTACTATCTAAATTCTAAACCGATATGGATATTATATAGAAGACACGTTGTATTATTAAAAAAAGGACTACAGAGCTATGCCTTCCTCTGCAGATTCAGACGACAGTGTTTAAGATAATTTTTGTAAGAAAACTAGGGGGTGAGCTTCTAAAAAGAAAAGTAAGGAACGAAAATGAACATGAACAATATCATCCTCATTATTGAAAGCCAATTCAAAGATAGAGAATGGATGGAAGGGATACCTTTCTTTGTTTAAGTTCTCCAATATACTCTCTATTGAACCATGTTGTCGGATGAGCTTCAAAGCAGTCAGACCACCAATACCTGATTACAAAGGTACATAATTTCAAGGCAAGCATTACACTGGTAGGGCAGGTTGTCATAAATAGGAAGACAGTGATATAATCCTCTTTTCTATACATAGCACGGTAGAAGTAGATCTTTAGGATATTTGTAGACCAAATACATAAACATACAAATGTAGTAATCGTAAAACAACAAGAATTATACGTGACGTGACCAATTACAAGAAAGATAATCTAAGAGTAGTCTTTGGAACCAACTAAGCATTCTCCAGTATAAAAAGGAAACCAGTGCAAAAGTCACATCATATAATCTGGAACCGCAATGCACATAGCTTTACCCATGTTTCTCATAAAGAGGTTTCTAGGGTTTGACCCCTTAGCACCACAGTGCCAAGCATTACCTTCATCCTCCAATATAAACATCATAATTATTGTTATAGCAGAAAGTAAAATGGAATTACCACCCAGATAGTCATTGAACTGCACTCTGACTATGCGTCTGTTACATATTTTTTAATTTGCAAATCATTCTTGTAATTTTCATACATTTGAGTTTGACTTGTCTGACAAGGGTTTTCTACAGAAAATAGAGAAGGCCATAAGGGTAAGGAACTTTGACTTCTAGTTATCTGGTTGATTTAATTAAAAAGATAGCACTTAAGCACTTGATATTCCCGGATACTTCATGCACTATAGGATCATTAAAGACCCTTGATTTAAGCCAAAATCAAAATCAATTACTACTAACTGAAGGGTCGAACCAAATTGATAGTATATTTTGGTAACAGATAATGTGGGAGAAAATTTATAATACCTCGAATACTGTCACAATAGTCACAACCAGAGAGAATGCACAAATCAATGAACTGGTCCATGGTAAGATCCAACTCCTCCAACACCTGTAAATGATTATCAGGAGACGTTAACTGTTAAGCAATTAACTAATCCATAAAAGTTAAAACAAGATATGAAGTACCTTCGAAACATCAAACTCCATTACTGGAATTTTTCTTGAGCTAGGATCCATCAAATGGCGCAGAAACCTAGGAGCTCCAAACGTTAGCGAATCCATATCTTCAGAGGCCACAGCATACACCTGAAATGATCAAAGTTCACCGAGATTTTTCCTCTTACTCCTAATTCGGTAGCAATATTTTCGAATAAATTGATTAATGAGCAGTCTTGGTGCATACCATGCAAACATGACAGGTTTTAGGTCTATCATTTATGTAAATGCAGATACTGTTCAAGTATTAAGATTGTATGCATGCAGAAAAATAATTGCTAGCAGTTAGCATGTCCTGCAGTTTCATTAGTCAATAGTACACTATGGTAAAAATACGATAAAAGCTCTAAGTATCCTGGATATGACTGAAGTTTTACTTTCAGTTGGAGAATCAAAATTAGAATCACATTATTTAACTTAATAAAATCAGGGTAAAGTGGATAGCCACCAAGGGACAGGCTGATACTATATATGCAAAATTATTAACACCAAGATACATACCTTATCTGATTTGCAAAGTGCAGCACACTGTGCCTCGGCTTCGGAAGGAGCCTGTCAGTTAAAAACATGCAAAACACTCAATTTTAAAAAGATTTAAATTTTCATGATGTTCTTTTTGTTGGTGGTGTTGCATTGACTGCCGGGGGAGAAGGGGTGAACAGAAGGTACTACTACTGCAAGTGTAAGAAGTTTTTTTTCTTTTATATATGCACAATGTTACAGCAGTTCTATTAAAGTTCTAGCATCACCTCAATTACAGGAACTCCCATAAGTCTAAGAAGCTTTTTGCAGTCATCATTGTGTTGCTTTGTCACCTGCAAAACCCAGAATCATTAGCCAAAACAGAAAGAAAGTAAATAAAAACAAAAAGGTTTCCATAGACAACTAAGCACCTCTGGTACCAACACGTGAATGTCTCAATAAAGACGATGTAACTCCACATTAACATTACTAAGCTCGTACAATCTGAGCTTGCTTAGTATGTAATTGGGTTACAGTAGAAACCTACATGTTCTATTCGTTTCATCTAAATTATGTACTTGAGGTTTCATTTTTTGTAGTAGAAATCTCCATTTACGTGGAAAAGAGAGTTACTAGGCCCATAACACGAGAATTAAAGCATTGTCAATATGACTTTGGACCTAGACTTCTATTCCCATATACTTACATAAGTTGGAAAACTTAGAAGTAGGCTACAGAATTGTAAAGTTTAAACATCTATATGTATTACCTTCCTTCCGTGTAATGACTAGTATAACAAGCTAAATATAAAAAATGAACAACACTAGTGGATGTCTTTTCCTGCATAAACATTGAAAGAAAGGAAAAGAACGAAATTTTTGAAATCTTTACTTTAAGATGAATTGTTAGCTGGCATAACTGTAATGAGATATGGTCTACTCTGCATCAACAACTGGGTAGAACTAGAGAGGATAAAAACTATAGTGTACCTTCACAGTTCTTTTACTAAACTTCTCTATCTCCTCCTGATTGCCAGTCTGCATTATAACAGACAGTTTCATTACAAAGTATTCATGATGATAACTACAAAAACCTTACATGAAAAGACATGTAATATGACACCAGAATGAAGTAAACAAAACTATTTTAAACACAAAAATATATATAAATTATGTGTGTGTGTGTCTGTATTATGTTTCATGAAATAAGCACCTCTATGGCCTTGTTCAAATCCTCAGTAGCATCTGCCCTTCTAGAATAACTGAACGTAGGAGTTTAAAAACATAAGTAAAAAGAATATAACCCACTTCGATATATTAAACATTATAAAAAATAGATAAAGCAGCCATACCGCTTTGCAAGCTCCTGGCTTTTTAACAGTGGGGGCTTTCCATCAAACACGTAACTATAAAAAAAACATTATTAATGTTAAGATGTTAAAACATCAACTAATTGAGATACTCAACTTTCAAAGAAACAATACAAAGGGTTATTGAAGTAAATTACACTGGCTTCAATCCAGCTTCCAGAAGTCTAATTGTACGACTAAACATTCCCTGCAAATGACTGAAATCCAAGAAACAGCATGCATTCTATACATTAGTTCAACCATCAAATAAGTAAACACTGAGAGAAGTGAAAATAAAACACCAGTATTCATTCTCAAAACACATCTTGGCATCAAATCAGGTCAAGGGTCTTTATAGAAAAAACCTCGCTACTTTTAGGAGTAGGGTAAGGTTTGGGTACATTGCCCTTTACCAGACCCTACTTACAAGTGAAATATACTGCCTATATGTGGTTTGTTTTTTCTCATTTTCAAAACACGGATACCTAACATTGTATCCTAATGGATACCCTCTTCCCTTGATAGAAAGTGATCTAGGGTTCAAACCCAAATGGAGGCTAGGCGTGCAAGTGATATAATTTATGTAATTATTCATTACTAAATAAAGTAATAAACACATTCTCCGTAGCTTTACAAGCTAGTAGTCTTTAAGCAAAAAGTATCTCTACTTTTAAGTTTAGAGTTAACATCTATGTACATCTCACTCTCCCTAGACTCTACTTCCAACTGACAAGTGGGATATATCAACTATAACAAACATAAAATGAAGGGGTATGACGGGACAATTAGCCCATGCGCTGTTTAGTTCTCTCAATTTCAAAACACTTATCCCTATCATTGTACCGTAGCGGAAACCCCCTCTTATCTTGGTAAAAAGAGATTCTGGTTTCGAACTCCAGTGGAGGTTGGGTCATGAGTGTGCTCATATTAAAATTTATGTAATTAGCAATTACCAAAAAAACACATCTTCATAAATTTTCAAGCAAACAATTGCTTCACCTCTAAGTTTAGAATTAACCAGTGTACATCTCACTCTCCCCGGACCCTACTTCCAGATTACGAGTTGAATACACAAACTTTCTGTTGTTAAATTCTACTTTGTACACATTTTCAAAACACACAAATAACATATACAAGTAGTACCTAGTAACTTCACCAGCCTCATTCGTAAGCATCTCGGTCCCGGTTCTTCCCACAACAATCTACATTTTTTAACACCACAAAATCACACACAAAACACAGTCAAAAACACAATTCTAAAAAGGGCATACTATACAAATACACACAAACATATAAAAAAACATACAAGGAACTGGTAAATGCTCATGCTAGCATCAATAGCAATTTTACGGCCAAAATAGCTCTCAAATTTGTGTTCTTTCATGGCATTTGGAGCATTATCAGCCAGAAGCTTTGTTAAACCCTAAAAAAATCAAGAATCATAATTACTGTAAATTCACTAAATTAAAAGAGCTATAATATAAATTCTTGCACTTAATTGTAAAATACCTTGATACCCATTTGGTAATCGAGTGAGATTCAGATGAATTCAAGAACGGATAGGATGTTATTGTCTAGGGTTTTAACTATTTCCCGCCTCTTCGAAGCGTGTGTATTATAAGACTGTTGTTGTCATGTGCATAAAAATAAGAGAAAAAATTAAAAAGGAAACAGAGAAATGGATACTTTTAGCAAAAGTAGAAAAACAACAAAGTTAATAAAAGTGTATTGTTTTATTAAAGCTGGGGAGGGGAAGTAGCCCTTATTTTCACAATTTTAAAATAAACCAAACCACAAACCAAACGTACCGGTATATACCGTATAAGCACTGTCCGGGAAGGTTATGAAAAGACTATTTCTGCAAAGACTCCTGGCTTGTGTGTGTAAATGAGTAAAATTAAATATTAGATTAGATGTACAATAGAATACCTACTTCTATTCCTCATATTACACGCCTTTTGATGCCTCAAAGCTCGAACTTAATCTTTTGTTAAGATTCTCACTCAAGACTTGATGTTTTAAATTCGCCAAATACTTATCCGAAAAATTCAAGGAAAACACAACATATCCAACATACATTTTTTTAATATACACACACCTCAACACACACATGTACATATATACTCCCTCCGTCCCATCAGGTTCTTTATGTTGGGAACCGTGAACTCGACACGCATTTTAAGGCTCTTATAAAATATAGTTCCATAATTTATTTTTAAAATTTTCTTTTTCTGAATAAAAATTAAACTATTATATTTTTATACAGAAGAAAAAAAATTTCAAAAAAATTTATAGAACTATACTTTTTATAAGTCTTAAAATGTGTGCTAAGTCCTCCATCCCCCCGCGTAAACAATCCCCCCAGCACAGAAACAATCACTGATTAATCCATTCTTTTTGGAGATAAAATCACGTGATTTGTTGAAGATGATATTTACACATGCTTCACCACTTTCGCTTTCGCTTCCGCCATAATCAGTTTGAGCTATCGATTGAGAATGCAATCACCTAACCACTTTTATTACTAAATCAAGCACCATACTCACACAATTGGTGAGAAAATAACAAAACTCACACAAACGGTGAGACAACCAAAACCAAAACCAAACGCGAACTAAACGTGGCAAACTAGCAACCTTAGAATTGAAAATGCTTAAATGAAAGACTAGCTACACCAAGACAATCCTTAGATTTGGGAACAAACCCACAAAAACAAGATAACTCGGACCACTTCCGAGAACAAAATCACCGGGAAGAACGAGAAATTTGAAGCTCCGTGGAATTGAGATCTAAGAAAAGGAAGGCCAAATCGGAAAAGACTTTGAGTCCTTAGATCCGAAAAAACAAACTAATGCCAAAACTTAAGAAAAAACAGATCAATCTTACCTAACAATGAAGATTTTTTAGGGAAATCAAAACTTTAAAACAAGGTTTATTGAAAGAAGGAAGAAAACACAAAAGAAATGAAAGGATGTTCATGACATGGAGAATTATAAATGTGAAAAATTATTGTTGACATGGAGAATTGAGTCCATAACATGTATATTCGTGATACAATATAGTGTAAAGGATGTTCATCGCCACATTAGTGGTTATAACATGAACTACAAATACTGTATCAGCAACACATATATACCGTAAACAAGTACTGAAAAATTAGCAATAATTTTCATAAAATAAAGCTAACCCGTGCCTTGCACGGGTAATGAAGCTAGTTTAAATCTAATACACCAACAAGGAGATAAAATTCATGAGACATTTTCTTCATGTACTGAAATGACTAATTTACCCTTAATATTTGTATAAAAAATGTTGTTTGTGGGAATCGAACTCCAATCATTTCATTCACCTATACATCTTCTTACACTACACCATACAGTCACATATGTTTTTTTTATCATACACATAATATGTGAGTGTATAGTTACTGGAATATTTGTATAGTTAATTCACCTATACATCTTCTTATTTTTTTTTCAAACATAATTACTGGAATATTTGTATAGTTAATTTTAAGGAATTTAATTTAAGATATAAGGTTAAGCATAGAACATAAACAAATCATTACCTTATTTGTTAATAAATTTTTTAGTTTAAAATATGTCTCGTAAATTTTTAATTTAATTTTTTTAATATAAAAAGAAAAAAATAACATATAATTAATTTCTTTAAAAAATATTGAAAATAGAATCATTTATATATAAATAATTTATTTGTGTACTACATATTTAGATAGGTTAGAATTATAAATAGTTAGTGTATTTCAGTTTATTTCGAATTTGAATTTAAAACTTGACTCATTGTTCAAAAAATACCTGAAATCAGAAAATAGAATCACTTATTTCAATTTTTCAAAAAAAAAATACTTCAAATTATAAAGAGTCAGTGTATTTCGGTTTATTTTTCTAGATTTAGTAAATTTAATTTACGAATTTGGCGAGAACATCTTATCTGTAAGGCGAAATGTTGTAATATCTTATACTAATAAAAAATAATGTGTTTGATTTTTATATATATATAAGAAACTTAGAAAAATTATAGTATTAAAATTTACATATAATTAGAAACTTAGAAAAAATATATAATTAAAATTTTAAAAAAATTAGATAAACAAATATTAATTATTAATGAAGATAATATTTAATACTAGAAAATATTGTACAAATATGAATTATTTTAATATTTTGAATTATCTGAATAAAAGTTAAATCTATACTACATTGTATAATTTGATTCAATTCATTTTATGCTATTTAAATAAAAAAAATTATATTGGTCGGTTTTTGAAAGGATTAATAAGTTCAACTAATATTTGCAAAATTTTATCGAATTGAAAAATATTTAATTTTAGAAAAATAATATGCAATGTTATCAAATTATTATAAGAAAAAAAAATTATAATCATAAATGAAAGAAACTTGAAAATGATTTGAATGATGATATTATTACAAATTTTTCTTTGAACTCTTGAAACAAAACCCGAGAATATCAATAGTAAGTCTTTACAATATATATATATATAATTTTTCATGAAATTTCATGATTCTCTTTTGAGTTCAAGCATTGATCAGATTCTGGCGAGCCAGGGCATTAATCTCAAGAGTGTGTATCTCATGTGCGGGTCAAGAAGTTTATATATAGGGTGCATTGAACTCAGTTGCCTATGCGCCGCAATATTAACGGCTCAGTACATGCATGTGCGTAGCCTGTAAATATTGAGAGCCTGGTCTAGTAAAACACCTCATTTATGGGGCAGCAAAAGAAGCAAGTGGAGTAAACGTACAGATGATTCTGGTACATTTAGGTTCCCAGGGATATGTTAGATCAATATGGTTTTAAAACACGACATGAGCTCTTCAAGTACCATGTTACAAGATAATGCACATACCTTTAAATACAAAATGAATATGGCACCATTAATTGGTTTTGTTGTCAGATTACCCCCAAATGTCTTCATCACCAAGTGACATTTTCCATTTTGTTCACGTATAATGCATTTAAAGACATGTAAGTCCCAAAATACAGTCCTGGAATGGATACGATATACCTTGTAGGACTGCATTTTGGAGACGTGCATGTTCACGTATAGCAAGAACTAAACTTGCATATCTAACCTCAACTCATCAAGCACACCTGTCATTTCTCTGTTGTCAAGTAAGGAAATTACAGAACCTTTACAAATCAGAATGTTTTCAGAATGCTAATTGAGATGATTTATGATGTCACCTAGATCAAAAACCAATACAACATCATTCCAAAACCAAGCAATGATCAGTCCATCAGCCTTATCGAGCCTATATATAACACAAGTAAGAAGCTTTCACCTGTCATCATAATAGAAAGACGCTGTACTAACTAGTACAAATAGATTAAAAAAACAAAGTCAAGGTGATCTTGCAGACAAAGCATCATAAAAAATGATGTACAATGAGTTTGTTAATGCCTATAGTAAGATAGTTAATCCCAAAATCTGATTTCTCTAAGAAGCACATCAACTGCTGAGGCTGTGGCAGCAGTGCAGCAGTTTAACTTTAAAAAACTATGGAAATTATCAAACTATATTATGTAAGCACTTGGAAAATTTGTAAAACTACAGATCTGAAGCCCCGTCCTAGAGAAATGAAGTTTGGTTAAATTTAGTGAGCACCTATGGCTGGCGACATGATCTAAAAGTTTAAAAGCGCAATTTGATTGGGTAAAAATGTAACATGCAAAGATGGGCATGAAAGGTGTAATCTTGAAATAGTATAGTATCTAAAGATGCCACTCAAGCAAATCTCTAAAGGTACAATCTCATTATAGTATAGTATCTAAATAGCTTGTCCTGTTGTACTCTTCTCCATAATCGAATTTAACTTTAATTAATGTAATACTCATGGCATATGACATAATTTAATCCATTATCTAGCTAGAATCAATTCTCTGCATCTGTTAATCAAACTCAAAGCACAATATGGTTAAGGGAGCAACTTCTGGTACTAATCCTTGTTTAATGGGACTTCAGTGGGACTGGGTAACCACCACTCCTACTACATCAGCTAATGCATTCCCAGATTGTTTAATAAACTTAGTCGCTGGGACTTGATTTTTTTACCACTAATACAATTACAAACAATATATGCCTCTTTTAGGCTAATATATATAATCAACTGCAACCAAAAGACTAGAACAACAACATTACAAACACAACATTCATTCAACTATACCAAAATTACAATATATACAATCGAACTCCTGTCGTTCATACTACATGGCAAAATTAAAACAACATATAACATACTACACAATTTTTTTTACCCATATACCAAAAAGCTAGCACAAACATATACCAAAAAGCTAGCATAAACATATAGCATACTACACTATAGTTAGTACGAGGTAAAATGGTGCCATAGTTACACCATAGTTATGTAGGTGGAGAGGTAGAGGTTGGTGCTGGCACATTGGTGTAAAATGACGCCATAGTTGGTACGAGGGTGCCAGTTGGAGGTGAACAAGGGCGGACATGAGGAGAGGTGTGGATATGAGATCTGGTGAAATGAGTTGGAAGTGACGCATTGGCCAGCATAACTGTCAATAAGCCATACAATAGCCAATATCCAGATGTTCAACAAAATTACAAAAAGAAGTAAATATTTTGTTCTTGTTTCTCCCAGCAAAAAATACTCTCTCATCTCTCCCATCAAGATGCAAACTGTCTTGTCACAGCCCCTCTTATAGGCTTATTGGGGTTTGAGTTCCTCTGTTGTCTTAAAAAGTGTATATTTGGAGGCACACCCCTAAATTAGAGACAACACCCAAGTATTAAATCAATGAAAACACAATCGGAAATGCAGCTAAGAAACCGGATTTCATTTTCCGAGGAGAAAAAAGGAGGAGGGATGAGAAGAAATGAGTCTGTTTGTATTGAACAGTATGCATGAGTCGATTGTCATGTTATGTCATGCTGGCTGTACTTTAAATTAGTCACACAATAAGTTACAAAATGATGTGTCAAGTTAAATGAAGTGTTTTAATTGGCCTGTTTATATGAATACATGGGTTGTTCCAATTAAAATGTGTCGCCTGCTCATTTTGTATCCAATTTTAAATCCAATTTGAAACAAAATGCCTCACACATATTTTAATTTTTTTTCTTTTGTTTCTAAATATTAAATAAGAAGATTACTATGATTTATTTAAATAAATAAACATGGTGATTAATCAAATATTTTTTTTCTGTGTTTTTATGTAAATATCATAAATAATCCAGTAATTGTGCTATTTGGGACCTTTATTCAGTACTGATAATGTCCGGGAAAATATATTATACTCCCCTGCCTTCTCTAAAAATTATATATTACATATATGATAATGATAATGTTACAGAGAATCGGGGAAAATAGATCACGTGATCTTGTAAGGATTAATCAGAAAATCAGAAATTAATCGGAGGAAAAATTGGATATATTTTAAAATTTTAATTATATTATGTTTAATATTCTTATTTTATTAATTATTTATAAATTGATATATATATATATATATATATATATATATATATTTATCATATTATATAATTCATATTTACTTAAATTTAATCAAACTTCTATTTTATATATAATAATTTATTTGTAATATACTAATCACGAAAAATTAGTAGGGATTAATCAGATTTTAAAAATCGGACCGGTCATGTACCTTAGTTATTTTTGGAAAATGAGGAATTTTAGTTAGAAAATATAGGAAAATAAATATATTTGAAATTATAAAACTACTATTTTATTAAATAGAATTGCTAGTGAGGAAAAAAAAGATACCATATTTTAGCTTAAAAAGGTAATTACCCGTGCTATTTTTAGAAAAAAAATGAGTTTTAGTAGCAAATATATAAAATATAATTGCGCGTGTTATATATATATTTTATATTATATAAAATATAAATGCAAAGGACGGTCATATCATACCTATATACAGTGAAAAAAAAGCTACCGATGATGATATTACATCTACACGTAGTCTTCTTTCAACACCCAAATCTAGCAACTTTTTCTAATCACAGCCAGTTATATATTTCCCAAACACGCCCTTACCCATATATATGATCTCTCATTAACATAAAAAGGCATTAATATGTAATTTACTAGAACTCCATCTGGGTTTACCATACCCCTTAAAACATATATATATAACTCCATCTGGGTTTACCATACCCCTTAAAACACATATATAACTCTATCTGGGTTACCATACCCCTCAAAACATAACAATATGCAGCAAGGCAGACAGCAAGGCACCAGCTGGGTTTGGTACAAAATTTACTACAAACTGTAGCCGACCATTATATTTGCTTTTGCTTTCGCTTTCGCTTTCGCTTTCGCTTTCGCTTTCGAATTGTCTTTGCCTGAACAGAAAAGAAGGATCAAATTATCAGTAACGTAATTTAGTGTAAGATCTTCGATATATTTCATAGTATTTATGAAAAATACACAGATAACTTACCATACTTGGAGTATGTAGCTCAAATGTGTCACCACGAAGATACTTAGGTAGTTCACAGTCACGTCTGCCTCGTCGCTCTCCCGCTGTATTTACGTTGTAAACTGAAAAAAGATACAGGTTATTGA
>PHNY01270961.1:6281-17381 GCA_003724115.2 Anethum foeniculum | reverse complement strand
TTACCTCTAAAAATCCTTACTCTATATTTATTATATGTGATTAACAGGTTTCCAATCTACAACTGAAGGCGACCATATTAGATTGGATTTCATACTTAATAGTCAACCAGTTGAATGTACTTGTCTCCATTACTACAAGTTCCAGCGGATGAACACACTTCAGATGAACACACTTGAAAATCAAAGCTATTATCTGACCTGTTTAGAAGATTCTGTGTCGTATCAAACTGATGGAGGAAAAAGTGACTCTACTTTCATGCAATCAAGAGATGATTGCTTTGTCATTAAGGGATTAAAGAAGAGGAGTTTATGTCTTTCAAAAGAACAAGATCCGAGTATTTGGATCATATTGATAGCGAGCAGACATGTCTTAATAAGGCTTGGGGAGTTTATAAATTAGTTGCATATAGCCAAATCTCTTATTTTCTTGTTATTGAAAAGATATGGATTCTAGACGCAAATGACACATTCACATATGACATCAAGGGGATAGAGAAGAGAAGAAAAAATTTCATCTCCACTACTCGTTTGGATGATAATTTTCTGGGTGACATATTAGATGAAGGTGTTTCATTGACTCGGAGAGACATGTCTGAGTTGCTTGAGCGTGTGAGACATGACACTTATTTTCTGTAGGTATATTCAAATAAATTTTTATCATATATAAATGTGTCTTGTAGGATCTTTCTATATACAAATGAAAGTATTTGCAGCAAGTTATTAGATGCACGATATAGTATTTTACTATAATTACTTATTCAATGTACTAACTTAACATTTTTAAATCATTCCGTAATTTTTTGGAATAAAATTTAGTTGTACTATACACTACATTTTGATCTGCTAATTTTTTTTGGACATGTCTGGTATATTAAATCACATTATACATTTTTGTGCTACATACCGTCTTCTTTGGGGAACAGATTAAATCTCAAGATTGTGTTCAGGTGCATTAATACTACAATACTTGTCTTTCTTTCTATACCATTACGTAAGCTGAATCACAGGGCTATTCTACCTTTACCGGTTTTGTTTTCTGCACTGATCTCATTCAATTACAAAGAAAGCATCTAAAGAGACAGCTATTCTTATATCAATTTAGTCTGAAAGATAAACTAGAGAGAGGTGGCATAGATATATTAGAAAGGGAGGAGGTTTGAGCTAGTGAGAGAGGTTAACATTTTGAGACTTAATATCTACAAAATTTCTTGAGCAGCAAGGATGACTATTACTCAAAGACCTGGTGCATATAATCCACAGGTTCCTTTTCTCAACATTATAATTTCTATATTTCATTTTTGGATGTGTAAGATTTATTTATCTTTTTCAAAAATTATTTGTAGTAGAGCGTAGTAATTTTCTTGTTCTATCATGCTATCTTTTGTATTCAAATTGCTTGCAAGATTTCTTTTTTTTTTTGTTACCCCTAGTGTCTCCCTCATTTCTATTATCTTCTCATCATCTCAAAGCCCCATGTCGAAATGGTGAAGTAAGGAACCAAAAATTAAGTGCACCATGCTATTTAATCTTTTATTTGCCACGAGATGGTTTAAAATACTACTGAGAGTATAAATGTTGATCCTCTTAGTTTGCCTCTTGCAAAATTAAGTACTGGTACTAGTATATCTTAATTCTTGAGACTCTTTCTAAGAAAGAAAGTACCTGTTGGGTGTAAATATTGAATGGATAACTTAGGTTTTTAGCAAAATTGGACCCAACTATTTTAGTACTATTTAGTTGTTATTTAATTTTTTCTTTGTATGTATGTTCAATGAAATTGTAAATTCAACATATGTAACGTACATTTAGCATACAATTTATAGTTTCTTATTGATAACAAACTATTTTTTTGATTGAATATTTTTAATAAGGCTATGTCCAAACTATGCGGATTAGGAAGTTGTTTTGGTTGGCGTTCAAGATCAGCGGTTGATTCTCCTTTAGCTGCTGGTTTGCCTATAAGAAATCCTGTTACTCGAGTACTTACAGTACTTCCACCAGCAGTATATGCGCCTACTGCTTCTCCGGCGCTCACGGCACAGTCAAAACTGAAATTGACAATATAGTTTTAACGGTAATTTTAATCAGTTGTACCTAAAGCTGTATTTGTTTCATATTAGTATTATTGGTTAGCTATTAATAATTTGTTTAAATGCAGGGGAATATCAATGAAGGCTGCACTTGACTCATATCTTGTGGCTTGAAACTGAAAATGCACAATGACATATTTTGTTGAGGGAACAAGGTAATCAATCACTTCCAAATATATATATGTTCTGAGTATATATATGTTTTACCTCTAAAAATCCTTACTATATATATATATATATAAATGGAACGGTAACATTTATATTTTTTATTTTTATTTATAAAATACATAAATATATATTCAACAAATAAAAATATGCAATGACGAGATGATCTAACACCTCACATATATCCTTTTGTGTCGAAATATATAAATTCATGATGTAAGCAATCAAAGCTCATAAAGTTGTTTGTGTTGTAATTATTGTTTAATCAATTTTTGTTTATATCCAGAATAAGACAAAGCTCAACTTAATGTTGCATAAACTTGCCTCCCGGAATGATGCTAACATCGATGCTGAATTTATTAACTAACATATAAGTTGTAATTAATTTATATATTAACAAGTACAAGTTATAATATAAGGATATAAGGATTTATATTTAATCATATCTTTAATCATTTACATTAATATAATCTGTGTCATCAATAATGCGTATATTCTAAAATTTTGAATTGGATATAACATTTTGAAGATCTCACATGTCACAATTTAGTCATTAATAAGCAAAAATATTTGTATTCATTATCTGACATACCTTAAAATCTATTTTTCAATTAACTAATGCACACAGTAATAAACTAAGCCTTTTAAAATATAAAGATTTACTAACACGTCCTATACATCTTACAGATAAATAATTATCAAATTTGACAAATATTTGGGTATGATTATTTTAATACACTGAGATTTTACTCATTTTTAATAATTAGATTATAGAGTGTTCTTGTCCCTATCTTGATGGGTTCCGAAAAATAAATAAATATTTGATAAGAGCAGTAATAAACGATGAGACAATATAAAAAACAAGGTAGATAACTAGGAGAACTTCTTTGTTATTTGTTTAAATGATTGTAGATTACATGCAAGTACAGGTGGAAAGAGTCGATCAAAATTTATGCAAACTGAAAATGGATTCTTAATCACCAACAAATAGAGTGAGTGAGAGACTAAGGGTGGGGCGATTTTGATATTTATGTTTTTAATTTTGGCTTAGCAAAAAAAAATTGAATTTTGACTATTAATCACTTTGTTTTTCTGTAATATGTAAAATTTGATTATAGATAATTGAAATATATATATATATATATATATATATATATGTATATATATACACACACACATGTTTTTTTTAACTCTTTCAAAAACTTCGTTTAATGATTGTATGTTTAATTATCAGGTTATCATGTTACAGTTTGAGGTAATAGCACTAAGATTTCACTAGTTTATAAATGATAATTTGTTCAACATTTTTGTGGTGTTGTTTATCTTATATATTATTTAAATAATTTTAATGGTATAATTTTCTCAAATTAAAAATGACATGTGCAATAAATTTATTATATTTATATGTAAATGCAACGGTAATACTTACATATTTTTACTTATAATTATATGTGTAATAAATATTTATAGAGCTAACACATGATTAAAGAATTCACATTAATTCTTCGTTACTAGAAGTGGCATGTGTTAAATTCGAAGGCTTGGTCAGATGATCTAACACCTCACATATATCCTTTTGCGTTGAAATAAATAAATTAATGATTTAAGCAATCAAAGCTCATAAAGTTATTTGTGTTTACATGCTTCAAACATCATTTGGAAGTCTACAAGGTGGTTGCAATTGAGAGACATCATATTATTTAATCATTTAATCAATGCTTATAATAGCCAGAGTATAAAGTGTTCATGTCCCCACCTTGATCGGTTCGAATATATAAGAAATTTGATAAATTGGAGAATTTCTTTGTTACTTCTTTAACTGATTGTAAATCACTTTCAACTGCTGGTGGCAAGAGTCAAGTTATTTTTATTTTTATGCAAAATGAAAATGAAGCCTTCATCATCAAAAAAATCAAGGAAAAAGAGTACCTCTCTTTCAAGATATTCGGAGATTGAATTTTACGGCCTACATATTTTAACATTTCTTGGGGGAAGGGGGTCTAGAAGGTGTTAGCAAATTGAGTGCAATTATATTATTTGGTGACCGACAAACTTATAATTCCTGGTGCTATTAGATGGAAATTGTTTGACCTTAAGTGGATTCACAAGTAGGCACACTCAAGATCGATCATCAACTCTTTTGGATGCCAATTTTGTTGATAAGATGCTAGACTCGAGGTTTTCAATAAGTTTAAATGATATGTAAATTTTCTGCAGATATATAAATGTTAAAGAATTATCTGATCACGGATATATTGTAGGGATTATGTTTGTTATAATGTTATAATGAGATTCTAGTATTGATATTAGCTTAATTATCATAATCTTCATGGAAAAATATTGCTTGGCTACAGAGGAGAAATTCCGGTCATATTTCCTATATTTGAATTGAAAGATTCTGTTTTATATTTACTGACAATATCCTAACATTTATTTATATATTTAAATAATTATTTTGCACCGATGTTACCATGTATTTTGACTTTTCTAATTGCAGTTGAAATGAGATGCTTTAATGTATAGTTTATACTTTATTTATATATTTAAATAGATATAAAAAGGGATATGATATATCTTTATTATTTCGAAAATATTTTCATAACATATTTTTGTCTAGTGTCTTCTTACAAAATATTGTGTAAGTTCTCTTTTTTATAGAGTGTCAATGTGATGGGTTATTCCCTTTGGTTGGATGCGACAAAAGGAAAAGTAATATAGTCTATGGCATAATCGATTATTTGGTTTAGTTTTACAACCTTATAAAGTTAGAATATGCAAGTAATGCTATTAGATGGAAGCTTTATATGCCGCCCACAGTCGTACCTCACCTGGCATATGCAAACAGACTAAGTGAATTTGTGAGAGAAATTTTTCGTGCTATTAGGGCAACTAATAAAGAGTAAATAATTGCTTATCTTCTCTACTTCTTTTAATTGTTTAAAATGAAAAGTTGTGATTGTTTAAAAGGGCAAAGAAAGGAGGGAATATTGTATTGCAGTAGTTACTTGTCCGTGTTTAGTAATTCAACACTTATCTCATTCAACTTGGTCTTCATTAGATAACTGCCTGAATTGTGTAGAAATTGAAATTGGTTTAAGAATAATATATCATTTATTTTGCTAGTTGTATGAGCCTTTCAGCAGATTTCAGTTTTTCCCGTGGTCAGGTGAATTTGTATTTTCACCTTTCTAATCGTACAATGTGTGAAATTAAATTTTTTTGTTATGTATCAATGTTAATTAAGAACTGAGGTGCTCCTTGGTAGAATTAACACGTAACAGTTACTTGAAAACTTGGTCCGATATTTGACATAATTGATTACTTGGTTCAGTATTATAACCTCACGAAATTAGAATACGCAAGTAATATTATGAGATGGAAACTTTATGTATATTTGATGCTGCACACAGGCATACCTCCCCTGCCATATGCAAACAGGCTAATTAGATCTATTAGAGAAAATTTCCTTGATGTTAGGGCAACAAATGAGGGGTAAATAATTGTTTATCTTTTCTACTTTTGAATATGCTAAATTGTGATTGATATTTAGGTAATTATCTTAGAATAGTTTAAATGTTTTTTTTTGTTATCATCATTTAAAAATCTTGATGAACTGATATGTAAATGCTAAATTATATTAATTTGCTTGAGGGGAGTGTGAAAGTTTTTCATCAAAATTTCAGTGTAAACCCATTTTTGTTGCCTATATTTGAATTGAAAGATTATGTCTAATATTTGTTTACAAGTTTAATGAAGTATTCTAACATATATTTAGGTTATTAGTTTGTACCGATGCATTTTAAATTTTCTAATTTCAGTGATATGGTAGACTTTCATGTATAGTTTCTAAAAGTAATCAGATGAATATAAAAGGGATATGATATATTATCAAAGTCTTTATTATCTCAAAAATATTTTCATAATATATTTTTGGAAATATATTGTATATGTTTTTTTAACAGATGGTCAATATGGTGGATTATTACTCTTAGTTTGATTGGACAAAAACAAAAATATTATAGTATATAAAATAATTGATTACGTAGTTATATTTGATATACTTAAGAAGTTGAAATATGCAAGTAATTCTGTGAGATGAAAACTTCATATGTGTTCACTACCATCCACTGTCATAGTTCCCTATGCAAATAGGTTAAATGGATTTAAGAATTTAAAAAAAAAATTAAATGATTTTGTCAATTTTCGTAAAATTGGGACAACCAATGAAAAGTATAATGACAACCATCTTATAATGAGAACTAAGAACCCAAGCAGATTCACCAAATTTAAAATCAAATCATCAAAATATAAATACATAATATAATTACATACACCATCACCATGCTGCACTACCCAGTTGCCTATCACTACCCAGTTGCCTATCCCATCGCCATCCATCGCCATCACAGCACCATTGCCTCCTCCTCCATAAATATTTTCAACCCACCTAGAAATTATTGAGTACAAACTTTTAAAATTAAAATCACCAACATTTAACACACCACACTAAAACCATTATTACAATATTGACCGCCACCACTGCGTACACAATCACCAAATTTAGACTTAAATCACCAAGAATAAACTCGAATAACGGAATTTTATACGTATATCACCACTTTTTTAAAACAATAATATTTTTTTATTTAAAGATTCTGATTTCATTTATTTTAATACCAAATCTATGACAAAAGTTTTAAAACGAGCATGTCAAGCATTATTAATCGACGGAAGTGTAAATATGTTTGTATGTATATAACGATGATGCATGTATGTATACATAATAGTGAGGGATTTTGGTATTCCAGCGAAAGCTGTTGGGGAGGCGATTGTGAGTGGTTATAGCGGTGGAGGGTGGACGATGGATGGTGGAGGTGGAAAAAAGATGGAGGTAGGCGTAGAAAAGAGATGAAACAGAAAGTAAGAATTTTAGATCTAAAAGTTGTGCATTAAATTAAATTTAAAATTTTATTGCACCTCCACACACACAGGTAACCACCATAACCTAATAACTAAACATCATCTAGTAAATTACTAAATAAGACTACGGTCAAAATTTAGTTATATACACCACCATAACACATAAACTTGTATAAAATTGAAAATAACAAACAACAAATAATGACCACTTGATTATTTTTAATAGTTGTGAATTTCAATAACTTTATGAGTTATATTTATAAATAATTGTTGCATCAACCTAGTGATTAAGTGTAATCAAATTCGACATATTAAATTTAACCAAAATTCTATTATTTATTCCTGTGAATAATATTATAAATATTTTTCAACTGTACAATTTGATAAAATTCATTTTATATATAAAAAAACTAAAAAAGTTTCACAACAAAAATCTGAGACATTGAATAAAATATTCAATTTTTATTAATCAAATTACAAATATTTTAGTTTGCAAACATGATACGCAAAAGTACATACATTATGTCACACTTTGTTAGTGACCGACATCTTATACTCTATACCACACTTTTCAAATGATCGGGATCTTATTCTTATTTGATGAGCTAGTTCATGTCCCTTATCAAGTGAAATCGAAGCTTGACAATGTTTCAATATGTTAAAGACCGTGCACAAATTAATTCTATGCATCACACTTTCCCAATAATCGGGATCTCATTCTTATATATGACTAATACTGAGGATTTTCAAAAAAAAAATTATCTTATTAATTGCACATTGATATCATATTTACAATAATTAAAACAAATATTTAAGAACATTAATCAAATAATATAAATCATGTTTCACAATAACACTAGGCAACGAATACTTACTTAATCAATCACGCAAATCAAGAACATATATTTGAACACATTTTCAATCCTTAATAACCCATTAAAAATGGCACGTGTAAAATCTTGAAAATTTTCGTGATCACAATTCTAATCAGATCCGTATTTAGCCTTTTTTTTTACCCTATAAATGATATTTTCTTCAAAAACTTAAAAAACACAAGTTATAAAAGAACGAAAAGATGTTTCTGAAAATTTTAAAATCAACGAAGTTCAACTTATGATGAATTTTACAAGATACTTGATTTGCGTTATAAAACCCTAAGAATTTTGGGTTTTGTAGCAAATACAGCTAGTAGCGCTTATACGAACAAAATTATCAAAAATTCTTTCTTTGGACTGGACCTACAAGAATTTGTATATGCAATTCTTAATGCGCATGCCCCAAAAGAACCTTCAAATTAAAGGGTTGAAAAAGACAATGCATCAAAACCTGATGTTCTAGAGCAAGGTCCATAAGAACCCTACATAACTACACTTTTTTCTATTAAGAGACAGCCTTTGAAGCTCCAACCACACAAGATCCATCTACTCAAATGGTGGATGCAGGCTTTGATGAAAAGATGGTAGATGCCAGTAGTATTATAATAGTTAATCCAATCGGAAACAAAATAATTTTTTGATGCTTTACTTATTTATCCTTTGCAAGTTATTCCTTACTCATCTGCAACAACATCCAATATACAAGATACAAACTTTGGCTTACTTTTATCAGAATTTAAAATTTCTAATAATGTTTCGTCGACTATACTTTTCCTACTTATACTGATAGGATGATCCTGTTGATGTGACCACATATAACTCTTCTATGTCATCTAATATTTTTGTACGAATAAGTGTACATAGTCTTTCTTATGACATTGTGAGTCAAAATAATGAGAAAAACAGAATTACTAATGAGTGGTAGTCCATGACCGAGTAAAACATGTATGTTATAAGTGTATGATATGTGTTATAATTGTATTGTAAGCAGTAATTATTACTGTAAAGATAGGCTTAATGACTTTTTGACCCTTAAAGTATGGGGCGTTGAACTCATAAATCCTTAAAGTCTAAAAGTGTTCATTTTCGACCCTACTGTATGTCATCACGTACTCATTAATCTTTTTTCCTATTTTTCTTCCAAGAATACCCTTACTCGTAATTAACCTATGTTCCATCAAATCTACTACAGATAGTCGTATTACATTATATACATAACTTCACAAAAAGATAGCTCACATCTGCAATGCAACAATAATCTTTTTGAAGAATTGCAAAGGATATATGATAATAAATGTCTCACTTTTTGTTCATGAACAAGAAATTACTTGGTGAAAGTAAATGATATTACATAACTCCATAAAGACTTAAAGAGTGAAGTATAAGCAAGTCCATATATACATGCTAGGATCTCCAAACGCTCTTTCTCTTTGCAAAGTGGGACTATAATGATGAGAATTTTACCCAGATTTCCTGTAATAATTTAAATTACGAAGCTATTCCGGAAAATGTAGCAGTACTAACTATTCAATTGTGTCCCAAATTATAGTGTTCTAGTGAGGTACCAAAAAAGATGATTATAGTGTTCTAAACAGTCTAAATAAAAATGAAAAGAACAACATCTTTCCAAAGGTAACTTAAGAGCCTGAATTCGTTAGCAGTGAATTGACATGTACAAAAAAAAATATTACCAACAATAGCTACTACTTACCTTCTGCACAACCGCAACCACCTATAACAAGGCCTCGAAGATGTGATGGAGGTTGTGGAGGTCTAGCAACCAGGTTAACCAACCAGCCGAGTACGGTATAATTTTATAAACTTAGATTAAGACGTTTATTGCCATGAACCACCCATAATCATTTATAAAAAGAAATTAAGTATTTTAAAATCCAATTTGGTAGACTGCAATGTTCTTCATTTTATAGTGATAGCCAAACGGATTCACACTTTTGTTATGTTGTCATAAGTAATTGTTTGCGCCAAGGTGCTAAGTATGAGTGCTGGAATACATATGTAAAATATAACATGTCCCCAATAAGAACAGGTATGCCATAAATTAACTATTAAATCAGTATCTAGAAACTAAGATGCAGAAACATAAATTATACGATTTAATACTTCAAGTGCTGACATGTATATATATATATCGGGCAAGGGTTAAATTGAAAGAAAAATACGAAAAAGGGTTGATGGATACATGACAACATACGAACGATAACATATGAACGCTTTTAGAATTCAAGGGTTTATGGTTTCAAGCTCCATGGTCAAGAATTCATTAAGACTAAAAGGTCATTAAGCTTAAAAGATATTAATGACTTAGATTTTGATCTATTTATATTAGAGGTGCTCAGAATATTGTTCTTTGATGCTCGTCATTCACAAAACTGCAAACTCTGATACTAGTGGTGTTAAAACTAATTAATGTTGCAGATGAAGCTACACCTCCTGATGCTAATACAGTTGCGATGCATGCAAATTTTGTAAGGATGAGATGACTTCTGAACCTCTGATGGCACAAACTTGAGGACAAACTCTGATCACTTTATTCCGTCACAGTGTGGTATGTTGCAAACTGTGTAAGTTTCATGGAAAATATAATCTAAAATCAATCTTTTTTCGGCTTTACAAAGAACATCCTTAAAGTTCCTCATGTACAACCACCCTAACATATACACTCACATCTCACGGCAAACGAGCATTTTTGAATTTCCAGTCACATCTATACTTTATTAATAAGCGAAATCATGTTTAGATTATTCACGGTACTAAAGTACCAAAGTACTAAAATACCAAATTTTGGTACTAGATAATTATGTAATATCTATTTTTCTAATTATATTATTATATAATATATTTTTTCCTAATTATATTATTCAGTCAACCAATTACATGAATAATAGACTTCTATTTCCCTTTATTTTCTATTAGTTAGTGTTCATCCCATTAGTTATAAATGTACTTGAATTTTATTAAGTCTCATATTAATAAGCGCAAAAAAATAATATAACTATAATATAAAAAAATTAATATAGTACTAGGGTTAC
>PHNY01270955.1:8324-23720 GCA_003724115.2 Anethum foeniculum | reverse complement strand
ATCTAGTATCATATCAAACCAATAATTGTTAGAGTAGTATTAATAATTACTAATACAATCTTGTATTTTTGTAATTATTTATTTAATATAATGTCCACATATCTTTTATTTGTAATTTTAATCTAAAGATTACTTAACAAAAATATTGCATCAAGATTGAATAAACACATGTTGTAAATTTTCTTTTATATAAGTGTATACATGATCATATATATTTATAAACATCTATTATATGTAATAAATATCGTATCAATACTGAATAAACTCGTATTATAAATTTTATTTATTTTTTCTTATAAGTGAAGTATATACCTAGGTCACCTTTTAAGTCTGTTCATTTTAAAACCTAATTTTATTGTTCTAATTATTTTAAAAAATTATTTATCTTTTTTCAAATATCTAATTCTTATAATTTGTTGTTTAATGAAATATATATTCAACTATACTTAATCAAACATACTTACATTTTTAACAAATTCAATTAATAAAATTTTAAAATAAAATTCATAATATTATTATTTAAAATAACAGTGCATTGCACGGATTATAAGATAGTGATTAAACAAAATCAACAAATATGAAAAAGAAGATGTCATTGTATAAGTTGCAATAATAATATCAAATTTTATTCTCATGCGACACATACATATTAACTGCATGGGTAAAAACTTAAGTGGTATTGGAGCGTGCAGCAACATTTTTTTTCAAATATAACAAAAATATGGGTAAATCTGTCATTTCACAAATGAATAAAATGTCTCACTAATTTTAAACTCATGTTGGGCTATTTATATATAGAAAGAGATGAGCCACAAATCTTAATTTCATGCCTTAGTGTTTGGTATAGGCAATTGGAACCTCATTTCTATTCTTCAAATTGATAAATTATCCCTCTCCATTCTCTGGATTCCATATTATTCTCATTCCCATCTACCTCATTTCCATACCGTTCATTCTCATTCTAAGTTCTGATTTCTAATCATGATCCAAACGCCCTCTCAGATATAGGAACTAGATACAGGAACTGTAACGAAAAAAATTGTAAAATATTTTTTCTTTCAATATTTTAATTATAATTGGTGTTATCTCTTTTTACCTGTTATATATGACCAAAATTTTGTTTTTTACTTAGATATTATTATTTAGCATTATTACGTATTAAATATACTAACTTATAATACGGGCAAGCACGAGCGAGCTTAATTTTATTTCGTAATTCTTTATATATATCTTAAAATTATTTTAAATTTTGTTTTGTAATTCTCTATATATATCTTAAAATTATTTTAATCAATTTATTTTTTTACACCTCAATGTCATCAATATCATACAAGATGTTCATTTTGTAGTATAAATGATTTTGGAAAAAGATGGTTCCGAAGAAACCAATATTACCGATTTATTTTATTTGTTTATACTAAAGAAGTGTAGTAATCCGCAATAGTTTCTTTTTTAATAAAAAGAATGTCGATTTTGTATTTTGTTTTCTTTTGTCAAGTAAAATATTAATATATTATATTAATGAGAGTAGTGCAATGTAATATGTGGGATAAAAATTTATTATAGTTATCGGTCAAAATTAATTGTAAGCATTTATTGTTCTTTTGAGAGTATACTTGAGTTTTATATTTACAATAGTAATTATAGCTATTTATTTCATTGTATATGTTTTTATAAACTATTTATAAAGTAAATTTTAACTTTTAATATTGTTGTGAGAAGGATTCAACTCTTGGTCTTTTGGTAGTATAGCCTAAATAACCAATAATTTTAATGTCATTGTAAGGAGGATTCAAACCTTAGAATACGGTAAAATAGTATAAAAAGATAATATTCTTTCGTACAGACGGTTCTAATTTATTGACAAAGATTGTACGACTACACCAAAGATGATACTTTAGAACCCGTGCAATGGGATGATTTTTTTAACATATATTATAATTTTCCTAGGTAGTATTATATTTTTTATATAATTTTTTTTAAGTAGTCATAGTAATTTTAATTTGATATGTATTTTAATCATCTTAATTGTTTTTATATTAAAATTAGAGCTGTAAACGAGTCGAGCTTGTTCGCGAACAAGCTCGACTCGACTCGACTCGGTTTGGTTCGGTTCGTTATCGAGCTCGAGTTCGAACAAAAAAAATTGTTCGTTAAGAAACTCGAGTTGAGTCGAGTTTTACTAGGGTTCGACTCAAGCTCGACTCGTAATCAAATCAAGCTCGACTCGTTAGACTCGAACTCGACTCGACTCGTTAAGCAGAATCTATATGATTTTTAAATTTTTTATGTGTAAAAAAATATAGATAATGAAATGTAATTTTTTTTCATTTTGATATTTTCCTAATATCATTAAAATAAATAGATCTTAACATCCTTGCGGTTAAATTGTCAATAAATTTTTTGAAAAAAAAAATATAAAATCAGTTCTGGACAGACTTGTTCGAAGTATTAGTACTTTTACTAGCTGACTATTAAAATTTCACATCAAATATACTTTTTATTTTTTAATATTATTGTAACATCATTAAAATAAGTAGATAATAACATCTTTACGATTGTATCATCGAGAAATATTTTGTAAAAAAAATAAAATATAAATTCAGGACCAGCCAACCAGACATATTTAAAGTAGTAGTTGTTTCACTAGTTCACTATTAAAATTTTACAACAAGTATTTTTTTTATTTCGTGATATTTTTGTAACATCATTAAAAATAAGTATATCCCAACATCTGTGTCGTTAGATCTTGAAGAAATATTTTAAAAACTTTTTAAATATTAATTGAATTTTTCAAAAAAATCAAATTTTCGCGAACTACTTGACTCGAACTCGAATCGACTCGAATTGTTCGCGTACAACTCGAACTCGACTCGGTTCTTAACGAACTCGACTCGGTTCTTAACGAACTCGAGTTCGAACAACAAAAATTGTTCGATAAGCTTAACGATCAAACTCGACTTGTTAAGCAAAAAACTCGAACTCGGACTCGATAAGCAGAAACTGGACTCGACTCGGTTCGTTTACAGCCCTAATTAAAATTGATATCAATAATTTATACTTGCTACAATTGTATTTTTAGAAAATTATAATTTTAATAATATAATATTATAAGTATCACTAGTTATTTTAATTGCATATATTGTATAAAACTAATAATATAAATTCTAAATTCTAATATTCGAAACTTAGATTTGTGGTAGAATGGCCTAAATATAGAATATTTTTAATACTGTTGTTGTAAAAATTCGAACCTTGATCTTTTGGTAAAATAGCATAAATAGAAAATTTAAATTCTAATATTGTTGTTGAGAGGATTTGAACTTAGGTTTTTGGTTGAACAGCTTAAATAGAGAATATTTTATAATATTGTTCTTGTGATATATTATAATTTTCTTAAATATTATTATATTTTTTATATAATAATTTTTAAATATTAATAGTAATAGTAATTTTAGTTTGATATTTATTTAATTATCTTAACTATTTTTATAATAAAATTGATATCAATAATATATATTTGTTAAAATTGTATCTTTAAAAAATTATAATCTAAATAATATTTTTTAATATTATTGTTGTAAGGATTCGAACATTATTTTTTTGGTAAAATAGTATAAATAGAAAATTCTAAATTCTAATGTGTGGGGAGAATTCGAATCTTGGATTTTTGATTTCATAGCTTAAATAGAGAATATTTTTAATATTGTTTACTTGATTTTTTGATAAAATAGCATAAATAGATAATATTCTTTATTATAAATTTAACGACTGTGATTTATTTAATGAAAATTTAACAATCACTGTTTTTTTTTTTATGATTGACCCAAACTATATTTTATTTATTATAATTTAGTATAGATATAGATAAATAATACTGCATATATCTTATTTTTTTCCGAATCCACGATAGGCGGAATCTGATTGGTTATGTATTGTATTACAGTAGTAGTGGATTTAGTCCTTGGTGGGTCTCATAGTTCAAGTCCAAGGACCACTTGGTCTCAACGTGATCAGTTATTTTGTACCAAATTTCAGCAATCATTTATTACTGAATTCACGTATCCAAACAAAGCAATTGATCACAAGTCGTTGGATTTAGTCTAAAGTGTAGTACTACTAAATATTTCCAGGAACTTCTGCTTGAATATATAAAATCTTTTTTTAATGATGTTGCAAGATGTTTACCCTTTTTTTGTGATTTTGGTGGTGACACGACTAAGATCCTGACACTGAAAACGTTTAGACAAGTGCTAACACAACTTCTTCTTTTTTTATTCGAATTTTCTAGCACATGCCCATTTGTATATGATAAACGCAAAAATTTATAATTATAAGTCATTTTAATTAGTTTTTTTTTAAATAATGATGGACCCCTACATGTACAAAAACTATACCTATTAAGTAATATTTACGTGCTTATTGAATGTTCATGGGCACACGACAGAAAAACTGGTTTTTATTAACTTATTACATAAGTAATATTTGGGATTGTGAGTACCAGACGTGTCTTGCCTTTGGTGTTTTCTTTCCTTTCGGTAATAGTCCGTCCATCTCATTGATTAGTATATATAGGTTATTTTCAATGTGTGTTTTAGTCCTAATTTTCATAAATTTGGTGTGTGTTTATTGATGGAGTTGCTGTAAATACAGGTAATTTATCAATATTTATAATTAAAAGACTACGGTAGCATATATGACGGAAGTTAAGAAAATGTAATTTAGTGAAAAATATAAAAAAAATGGAAAAACTGGTCTATCAATTCAAATTTAATATATAAACCGAATATAATGAAAAAATGTAGTAAATGTAAATGAATATAGTTAATTTTTAAATTTGTAAAATTTTACTATTTTTGAAAGGACGTCCCAAAAATAAAATTGTATACAAATGAACAGCACAAAGAGGATACTAGTTTTTTCGCATCAAAGAAACGTATGGTATTTTTTTTGAAACAAAAGTACTTGCATATATTAAATCGAATCACTCATCAGTACCAACATTAAACCACTTCTGGAAGTCTAAAATGAGTAGTTATTGCTAACGTCTGGTATTTGGTACGAATATCCAACACATAATTTTAATTTTCAGAAGTAAATAATTTGTAGTTTGAGTTTCGAGACGATATAAGAAAATAGTAGTTGCAATATCTTGTCAAGTATGATCTTCGATATTAACTAAGATCAGATGAAATTAATGACTTGCCTACTACATCACCAACTTGATCATCAGTAAACTAACAACTAACAGATATACATGGTATAGCTAATTTTCCCTATCATAATTGCACCTGTCATTGTACTGGGCTACTTGTTGCAAAGTCTCCAGTAGCAAGTTGGAGGCCTGATGCTGTCTTAGCACTTAGTCTTGAACATAAACCAGGCTCACTACACACACCACAAGTTAGATGTGCACAACCATTGTGTAATCTTGACTTGCAGAAAAGCACCAGTGAGTTGGTGGTGCCTGCATAATTTTTTCTCATGATCAAATGACACTCGAGTTCAGTGATTTTCTTGTTTGTCGAAAACCAGGATTGTAAACCAAATCCAAAGCGTGCTTGATGTTTCAACAAACTAATGAACGCCAAAACCTGACAAGTTCAAGTGGAAAAAGCCCTGTACCAGCTTTTAAAGTGCTTCTAGGAATAAAATTCTGCTTCTTGAAACTTGCACATGTACAAGAGAAGAAACGAGCATCAACTACTACCGTTCTATCTTCCTATATGTAATCGGAACATGTATAGTTCATTGAGTTGTATATAGCTTGAACTCACCTAATCATACTTCATACAATTGAAACAAGTTGCTGGTAACAGAAGTTCACAATCTTCATTGCTAGGTCTCTCTTGCAAGCCACATCATGCAATCAACATCTTACAAATAGATTTCTGTGTAAATTCTGTCAAATTTTTCAGGGGATTTAGTGTTTTTGCTATGTTCGGATTTCACTTATATACCATAGTTGCCTTGTTAATCAGTAGGTACCGCAATATATTTATATTTCCAGTCCATTAATTAACTGAAAATTAAGGATATCGCAATTTGCAACACTCAAGTTATGACATGCTGCAAACATGACCGGATGTATGTTTTGTTGTGTATGATCAATTCGCTTGTATCTTAAAATGAAAAAACATAGTGCTTCTGCAGTTCTGCTTGTTAAGAAACCACTATTCGTAAATCACAAATTACCCATGAAGTAGTACATACATCATCCTTTTCAATCAAATGGAGCTTTAAGCTCCTAACGTTGTTATGCCTTGTCCTATTAACCAGATTTTTACAGAGACTAACTAGATTTTCCGTAATTGCCGTAATTGCATAATATGATTTGCAGAGACTAACTAGATTAGTTATTGAGTTATTGCAATTCTAGACACCTTTGGAGGGCTTAACTCAATGGTTAACTTCTAGTCCAAATTTATAAATCTATGCTTTTACGTATGCTGGCTGATATGCTAGATTCGCATGTCACTCTTTCTTCAAGTCATGTTACCTGACTGCCTGTTATAATTTTTCAAATGAATATTGGCGATTTTTTTCCCCTAATGGAGATGCTCGGACATTCTAAAGTATTTTGTATTGTTAAGATAATATAGGATTAAATCAAGTTCTCCTTCTACCACTAGGTGGTTTAAGGAAAGCTTGTAACTTGTATCAGTAGAAAGTAAAATTGATTAGACAATTGATAGACGATATATTGCTGCTGTGAGCATAAGGGGAAATTTTTTTAATAATACATATTTATGGGATTTCTTCTATCAGCTACATATTTGTAGCTTGATTCTTTTTTTCCTAGATATTCATCGTTGTCCGCTGTTGGAAGAGTCGAGAATCTTTGAGAGTATCAATACGTTTTGCACTTGTCAAATCACTATTTAGTCTCTAGAATGTTCCTTTGGGGGAGAGATTGTAGGTTGATTTTTTTTCCTAGATATTCATCATTGTCCACTATAGGAAGAGTCGATAACCTTCGAGAGTTATCGATACGTCAATGTTTTGCACTTATCAAATAACTATTATGTCTCTAGAATGTTCCTTGGTGGAGAGACTGTAGCTTGATTATTTTTTTTCTTAGTTATTCATAATTGCATATAGGAAGAGTCGAGAACCTTCGAGAGTAATCGATACGTCAACGTTTTGCACTTGTTAAGTAAATGTTTAGTCTCTAGAATGTTCATTTGGTGGGGAGATTGTAGCTATTTAATCGCTGTAATCACAAATATGTAGCTATACTTGAGGTTTACAAAAAAAATTACTTTCTCTTCTGCTCTTAGTTTCTCTAGTCTCTTCTGTGTGCTCTCTTACTTTTCCAAATTAACCTGATTTTCTGCGGAAACATTGGTCAAAACCGTCTGATTGATATCTTCCAATTTTCGAACCCGACTTCTAATGATATGTTTCTAAATGAGCAGCAAAATTATGATGATGAAGCCTATAAGCAACGAAGAAGATGCTCCAACCAATGATGATGCTGATTGGATTAACAGACTTGTCAATGGGATCTGATTTTGATATCAGCTTTTCAACGTCTCTTGGGTTCTGTAGGAGACGTTCTAACAATTTCATGTCAATCACATCCTGACTAGGCAAGAAGATGTCCAAGTCAACACTCAAGAATTCTCTCTAAACCAACAAGATCACAGTAAAGAATCGCTATCCTGACTAGGCAAGAAGATGTCCAAGCATCAGGTTTCGGGATGACTACGCCAGTATTTGCTCGGACAGAATTTAGATGAACAGGGTTTGCGCTAACTAAGGGAACTGAGTAGCTAACTGTATCGGCTTCTGCATCATAATCTAATATAGGTGCAAACTGACAATTTGTGCTAATGTGCATCCACGAGCTTTTAGCTGTTATAAGTGAAAAATAACATTTACGTTCTGCTATCTCATTCAGCTTTAATTTCTTTTTGTTTGTTCATGTAACAAAGGGATATGGAACATGTAATTCTCCAGGGAAGTGTGGACTCAACACTGATCTTACCTGTAGACAATTATTATGTTGTGCTTATAATGTTTAAGGCTACTTGCATATTGTACAAGTTAACTTAATTTCTACCGATTACCTTGCCAATTACTTTAGCTGTCAAACGTAAATTATCGATCTTTATATCGTCTCCAAGGTGCTCTAATGTTGTTTCACGAAATTCTCGATCTAGTACTTCCATTGTTGATTTCAACAAACTTCGCCTGATAATTACCTGATAAAACATTGTGATTTTCGATTTTATGTTCAATAACTAAGTGATAGCGATTTTTTCTTTTTTAATGAAATTGGAGTAAGGAACGTAAAACATGAATGTCTACTATTCTACTGTATATTAGTACAAAACTCATTTCATCCAATCCAACGAAACAGAGCATAGGAGAACTTGACATTCATACTTCTGATGCCTTATCATGTTTGCCTCAAGTATGAAAGACCTTGTTGTCGCACAATGCTGTAATCACACTGCCTGAGGTCTTTAAAGTTCCAGCAGCTGCCTTTCTCTCTTTAGGAGTTGCAACCATTAATCTCCAAATGATAGGCTTTCCGCATTGCAACCTTCTTAGCACGTGTTCAACACTGTTTCTAATCTTGTTCTTTCTGCTTTATATTTTCTTCTCCCCTTAAAAACTCGGGAGCACAACATAACTTTTTGACGTTTATCTTAGGCACATATTTTCTTATGAACAAAGATACAAGGACACTATTTGGTTGAATATTTTGGATATTACAAAATATAAAAACTATTCAATAGTGGTTTACATGTATTGACAAAATTATCATTAAGGTTAAAATATGTAGATAAAATGATATATAGATATTTTTAAAGTATAAAATGAAAAGTTTACCCAGGAGGATTTTAAAGAAAAGAAGATAGTAAAAAGAAAACACAAATGTGAATGAAAAAGAGAACCATGATACTAATTACTTTCTTCTTCTTTTTTTCTTTTTTCATTTTTAAATACTTGTGGTTGTATCAAAGCCAAGGCACTATGAAGGCACAGAACTTTGTTTTCTCCGTTCCAGTTTTTTCTTTATTCTTTTTCTGTGATTAGTCTTCTTAAAACTTGTCGTTCAATCCTGATGGAGCCTTTAAAGTGAACAGTGAAGAAGATGCTTCAACCTATAATAGCTGTCCGACATATGTTATGTGCTTCTGGTTGGCAGGTAGGACAGAAGCACCACTTTCAGCAGTGGCACTCCTGGCTGCATCAGAAGCGACCACGGAATAGAAATGAGTACTCTCCAGTTTAACAAACTGCGCCTTAACCAGATAAACATTGTGATTTTTGATATAGACGTTCAGTAATTGTGTAATAGCAGTTTTGACTTTATCAATGGAATTGGAGCAAGGAATGTGAATTATGAATATCTACTGTATGTTAGTAAATAACTCATTCCATTCCTCGCAACGAAACAAAGCATAGAACTTGACCTTCATGTTTAAATGTTTATCCTTCATAAAACAAATTTGTTTCTTTTGCGCGATGGGTGATAAAGGAAATACTCATTTCATTTGTAATGCGTATAATCCTAATTATTTTTCAAAAAATTGCTTTTTAATTGTATGTCAAAAGTTTTTTGTGCAAATATAAGTGCACCGTTTGGATGGGAGTCCAAATTTTCTGTGAACAACACCTAAATATATGTCAGCCTCAGTTGTTGCTACATAAAACATAAAGTGGCTTTCTTGATAATTGCTTATCAAAGCACAGAGATTTCATTTATCTGCTATAAAGTGAAGCGTCTGGAGCAACAAGAAGTCGAGACCTTAACGATCCTTGTTATAAGCACCTTCTGTCCAACATTGTATTGGCCTAACTGCTCAATTCTTTATATCAATGAAGGTCTTTAATAGCTTATTTGTAGGTATGCTGTGGTGGAACTAATGAATAAGACCAGTGATGACATGATGTATCGGGAATCAGAAGGTTTATATATATGTTTAGAAGTACTAGAAGAGGCAGAAAAAATGGTTGTAGTAGCAATACAAATGCCAGAGCAGTGTCTTTGATTACAGTATCATTTCAAAGTGGCCTAGTTCATTGTCTAGTAGAACTAATGTCAGTATCGAGGTTACACATAATCTTATGAAATTATATCATAAATTTTATGACTGTCATGTTAGATGATGGAATAGGAGTATAGGACTATGATGACCATAAGAATCTGTTACACTTTTAAGGTGGATAATCATTTGTAGAACTAGAAGAGGATTAGTAATGCGAGAAAGGAAGTGGTGGTATAGAAGAGTCTATTCTGAAAAGAAGAATGAAACATCAGCTAATGGAGGATAAGTTTCTGAGGTAGAGAACAACAAGCAAGGATATATAGCAAGAATGAAACTTGATTTTGTGATGTTTTATTGTGCTAATTGCTCTGATATATTTGTTAAACAGACACTTTGCTTTAAGATCACATATTGTTGCATTTTCTACAATACTTTGACGGAAATTAACGAATTAGCTGAATTATTCTGCACTGCAAGCTAGCTGATCAAAATCCAAAGAAATCAGGTGCAAGGCATTAGCAAAAACAGAGATGAGCAGAATCTGATGATATACTAAGAGATCTGAGCAAATTTAGGTTTAATCTAATGATAACCAAAGAGATCTGAGCAAATTTAGGTTTGATCAAGTTGGGTGTCTGAAAGATACTAGGGTTTCCACAATGCTCAGATAAATAAGGGTGAAGATCAGAGAGCAGAAACATATATTTGAAGCATAAGATTAGGTCAATGATGCTCTCTGTCTTATATACTAGATGGAAGCATATGTCGATATTATACAAACATCTTTTCCTAAACCAACTTTATTTCACTCCTAATAGCGGAAATATGTAAAGATACAAGGTTTAAAATCAAAGGACATATCAGAAGCTTTTTGCTTTTAATTTTTTCAACACCAAAATCCAATGCATACGAATTAATAATTTATGTAAAAAGCAACAAAGCTCACAAAACAAGGACTATAGTTTTGATCCAAGCAGCGTCATTAGGAAGTCTTGGTAGTTTCCTGATGTGTCTCCACTAACTGCATCTTCGATGCTCTCTTTGCTTAAATTTTGATATTCTTCTTTGATTTTCTTCATATCAATGTCAGCTCGACATATAATGGCTCTGCTAAGTGAATTTTCGTCAGTCCCAAGGCCTACGATTGATTCTCGAATAACCTGAAAATGTTTATAAATCAAATGAGAGTTGCTATTCTATGATAAATGAGTTAGTGGAAAGGTTGTGCAGCAATCTTACCTAGTAAGGGATATATGTTCATCACAGTTATTCAGGGTTATCAGCATAAAGAATTTTGTTAACACGGCATATGTAGCATAGAAAGACTGGCAAGAATATAGTGCAACAAACATACAGCCAACTAGTACCATAGAAAAATGTACAATGCAGATTAATGCCATTACAAATCCAACTTTGAGTTTGATGACAAATTACAGGATTCCAAATTGAAACATCTTAATGAATTCTACGAAGTTTAGTGCATAAAATAATAAAATTGCATAGCTTTTCTGAAAAAATGATCACAAAATTTTATTATTATCTAAAACATCATGAATCACATCAAGTTTGAAGGTTAATATAATGTCAGTATTGATGAAATTCTTTTAAATGTGAAAATAAGATACATTTTGCTGAAGGAGGGAGTACTTAAATGTGAAAATGAGATACATTTGCGGAAGGAGGGAGTAATGTTTAGTTACATTACCCATTCCACACTGGCCTCCCTCCGAAAAGGGATTGGCATGCCAAGTAACTAGGGGATGGTGGACACTGTCCAACTTCGTCTAAGTGTTTTCTTGCATGTAAGAGGAGACTATAAATTTGTTGTAGATGATCATTTATATCCTTGCATAGAGTTTGAACTTTGAAATCCGATAAATAGCTAACAGAAATATTTACTGTAGCAATATAAGGAGAAACTTTGTATGGGACTACAGATAATCCTCACATGATTGACATCAAAAACCCAGCAAATAAAGAAAGTGGCATCAATGACTTAATCATTATATAGCAAAGTTGTTAAGCATGGATAATAAGGAAGTGCCTGAGCAGTGGCAAAGGTATTTCTAGTGCTAGAAGATGTCTCGAAATCGATTCTTACATCCCTCTGCCATACTAAAAATATATATCAACTACCAAAACACAATAAGTTGTTGAGCATGCAATGGCATTATATTCATGTTTATCTAATAGGAATTGAATAGAAACGGAAGGATACAATATGTGTATCTGACTAATTGTAGAGGAGAGATAACAGAAATAAGTGCTTTCAATCACCTCGGCAAAGTGTTTATGTGGAGATTCTATGCATTGTATAACCACAGTCAAGATAGATTCCAGAATGCTATCGCCGCAACTCTTAATGTCCTGTCAATACATTTGCATATATAAATATTGAATAGGAAAAGAAGTCAGGAAAAGTGCATATTAAATAAAAAGTTGTACCTGTTCAATAGTATTTCCATAGTTCTGGTTGTAGCACTGGAAAGTTTCTTTAAGCTGAGAAACATTCCTAGTGCTGAGTATTCGCACAACGTTATCCTGATCTAGTTGCTTTTCCTGGATTGCTTCATGCAATATCTTGGCTTCTTTATCTGCAACATCTGCATCCACGAGTTGTCGATCATACCTGTAGGAACTGACCAATGCCACTAGAATCTGTGCAATACCACAAAATATCTCGATAAGTAATCAAGTATTAAATAAGACCAAGATAAATACGTAACTCAAGTCTTCAAGAAGTTTGAAATTTTCTAATAGGACCAAAAATAACTGCAAACTCGGAAAATATTACTTTGTCATATCCCCTCTTCTTGACATTTTCTATTCTTCTTGAGGTGTACTAAGGATAAGGTGAAAACGCCAGTTACAAATACTAATATCAGTCTAATGCTGCTGGAGAAAGCTGGAAATTATTCTGCTTAAAAAATTGTGTAGTTCTTATTAGTGTACAAGTTTGGGACATATACCAGCACTTAAAAAGAAAATTAACCAACATTGTATACAGTAACAAAGTACAAGAAATGTAATTAGCAAAAAAAAAAAAAGAAAAAAATTATAACAAGTAGAAATCTTTGGTACTGTAATAACCACAAATTTGCTAACTTCTTAGAAAAAAGCCTTGATATTATAACTCTTGAAACAAATAAAAAAATGTCGGTAACACCTTTAACTCGGTACTCAGTTGCACTCGTACTTAACTTTCCAAAATATGAAGAAGTTTTTGGTTGTGAAGAAACTAAAAATATAAGGATTTTAGGGGTGAAACCAAATTTGATACAGTCAGATACCACCCGAAAGGATTCCGGTTACTAATATTGAGTGTAAAGGTAGTTAATGAGTAAAATTAGATATAATAACAAAAAAATTATCTAATTAATAATAATAATAAAATTGAAATGGTTGAGCTGTTTCCCCAAAATGTAGTTCACTTGCTACCTTTGCGACCAAGTTTTAGACATTCAACTCTACTTCAGTACTAGAGGTTTAACTAGCTCGTTGGTTTTGGACTCGGACAACTTTATGTACTTAAAGAGTTTAAGACTGTTTCTAGTGGACCAGATACGGCATGTACTTTAACATCAATCAACATAAGCAATTTGACAGACTTAAAATGAAAAAGTACTTTCTATAGTTGGACTAGAAGAATTTTCTTGTGAATTCAAAAGTAAAGCATTATTTCTATTCCTAAATCTTCCACAGAGAAGCTGTCCTACAACTTGCACTGGTAACATCTTCTATATTCTTACAACAAACAGTGGCATAAAAAACCACTTCCTATATATTTGTTCAAGGCACAACAGAAAAGAGGTAGTTGCTTATGTTATATTCTGTGCATTTTCTCAAATTCCAAAGGGCAAGCATATATGAATTATGTACTTTGAGAATTATTATTTTTTTATACTATGAAGAAAATGACCATGCTTAACTTCTCAATAAGATATATAATTATAATTGTAAATTAATTTTACTTCCCTGGTACAATTATACTGTGACATCGTCACATCCCTGAATTTTTTATAATCTTTCTTTTGGATAAAACTGTAGCATATAATTTCCTTAAAGATAATGTACTTCAATAGTATTTAAGAAAAATGGACAAAATCATCAGACGTATGATGTGTCTAAAATGTTTTTTATCAGATGAACTTACTATACTTTTTATATCTACACCATAATGTCATGAATTAGAATTTTAGTGATTTTCTTCCTTTTGGATAAACTAGAAGCTGGAATTCTGAAGGCAACTACATTAGGTCAGTATGAAACTTAAGCATGTGTCAGGCAATATTAAATAAGCAGGAGTTTCCACATGCTGATTAGCTATGCTACAAAATACAACTTTTTAGGGGTTAAATGGCTAAATCGTAACTGAACTCAATCCCAACTTGCAATTGGGTTATTGAACTCAAAAAGCTTACAATTAACTCACTAGACTACGAACGACTTGCAATCAAGTCATTGAACTCAAAAAAATTTACATGTCCGTTAACTTCCGTTGACTTTTGACGGAAACCGTTAGAAATTGCCAAATCACCCAACACAGAGATGTCCACTTAAGATGCCAAACAGAAGAAACACTTTCAAATGACTTCATTATCCTATCCAACCTATTCATAATTCAAAATTCATCCTAAATTCACCAAAATTATGTTCATATAAACATATATGTATGTATATACATACAAACTCATATAAGCATTTCATTCTTTATTAGTAACAACACTGCTATGAATTCAGTGATGTACCAAAATAATAACTGATCATAACAAACTACTGACTGAATTCGAAACCACACCTCAGGGTTCGGATTTTGAGAGAAAATGAAGTTGTTGTTGAATATACATATCAATTCACTGGAAATTCTAGGTCAGGTGGTGGAGTATAATGATTTCAACCAATGATAGAAATTTGTGTAGTTTACGTAGAATTAAGGATAATCATGTTATACATATTCAGTAATTTCATGATTTTGGCATACAGATAGGGCCAACCTAAAACGAAAAAGATGCTGATAATTATAAAATAATAAGTAGGAGATTGAATCAATAATAATCTATAATAATAATCAATAATAAGTTATTTTCATAATAATAAGTTATTTTCATAAGACATCTTCTTTTTCATAAAAATAAGTTATTTTCATAAAACATCTTCTTTTTAAGGGCAACTAAAATATATCTATTTTTTTAAAAATATCTCGGGCAACTATATTTAATAAAGTAGAATAATAATAATAAGAATAACAGTAATTATTAATAACTAATCAGTTACCTTTCTCATATCACGGGCAACTAAAATATCTTTTTTTTTCAAAAATATAACAGTTAAATAAAACATCTCACCTTTCCAAAAATATCACGGCCAAGTCTACTTAATAAATTAGAATAAT
>PHNY01270863.1:483-10560 GCA_003724115.2 Anethum foeniculum | reverse complement strand
GGTATACTTGAGATATTACATAATTTTATTAATAAACAGATAATAAGAAAATATTATTACATGCTATATAAAAAAATTCTAGAAAATGACCCGTGCCTCGCACGGGTTATTATGCTAGTTTGTATAATGCTTCACTATGCATATATTAATAATAATAACATAATGCATGATTACATTTTCCACTTTGTGTTTATGTTCTTGTTTTGAATCGAGCTGCTAAAGCCGAAAAGGCATATCATTTCTTTGTAAATTCTACAAGTTTCAGTCCAAACACTACTCGAAGTGATAGTGGTACACAACGGATGACAATAACAAACACAACCCTACACACATAAAGTACCTAACATGCCTTGAAAGTAAAAATGAGGAGAAATACATCTGACTGAATTGTGTTCACTGAGTTTGTGAGAAAGCAGCAGCAAAGCAACATAAAACCTGATCAATGTGACATAAGTTTGTTACTCATTTCTGACCATTGGTGCCAGCAAGCAATGGAGTTGGGGTAGAAGTTTCAGATTTGTCTTCGGAAGATCCCTGGTACCCAATGTCGGATGGCCTAATATTTTCAATCATTTCGACAACCTCCGCCATCTTAGGCCTCTGATCTGGAAATCTTACTACACATGACATCGCTATCTGTAGTAGCTCCACCAATTCTTCCTCTATGTTCGGATACTTTATTAGCTCCACATCGAACACTTCTCCTGTCCATTCTTCTTTAACAACTGATGTGACCCAACGAACCAGAGATATCACATCGTCATCTCCAGCATGGTGAATAGGGGATTTAGCTGTGAGGAGCTCAAGCAAGAAAACACCAAAGCTGTAAACATCAGAAGGTTGTGTGGCTTTTCGGGTATCTATAATCTCTGGAGCTCGGTAGCCAGCATTACGAGCTATAGGTAGAGCCAGGGGACTCGTTATGGTTGACAGACCAATATCTGATACACAGCCATATTGTTGAGAGTTTAAAATAATATTGGAGGATTTTATGTTTCCATGGACAAATTTTCCACCATTCTCGCTGTGGATTCGTGCAATGCCTCTTGCTGCACCAACTGCAATCCTTAGTCGAGTTTTCCAACTCAAAGGGATCCTATCTTCTTCCCTTGTACCTGGAAAATAAAGTGTTAGCTCTACGAATTTCATCAAGTTTTCTTGATGAAAACTGTTAGCAAGAAAATAGTGAATCAGAAATGGTCGACACTCCACAGAAGTGCATAACTTTCTGATATCACTCTTCAACTACTACAGGTATACAATCTTAGTAACCAACTTAACGCGAACCATCTTAGTAAAGAATTTGAAGAAAAGACTGTAACTCGCTTTGAATCTATAAACAGTTTATCATTAATATTTTTTCCATCAAGACTATGCAAGGATTTAATATTCAAAGTCAAACAGTAGTATGCTATTGAAGTTCAATTCAATTCCGAAATTTGAAACAAGGTAGTCTATAAAGTAAGTTAACAACAAATATTTAAAGCCAGGGTTAATGTTGATGATATAATATTCATGAAGGAATTTGAAGAACATACCATGCAACACTGTAGCTACACTCCCGTGGCTGTAATAATCACATACCACAAGCTTCTCGTCTTTGGAGTAGTAATATGCCCTCAGCTCAATCACATTTTCATGTTTGATACTTCCTACAAGCTCCATTTGTTGCTGGAATTCTCGTTTACCAACAGCTACCTCCTTCAACCTTTTCACCACCACAGACCTCCCATCCTCTAATATGGCCTTATAAGACATACCAAATGTTCCCTTTCCCAGTACCACAGCAGAAGCCCTCAACAAATCCTCTAAATCAAATATATAGTTACATCCCTCAAAGAAAACCAACTTATTATTGGCATCTTCATTCTGTGAAATTTTCTTCTCGGGCGACATTCGCCCTTTCTCCAACTTGCTGGCAAACATGTCTTCATCTTTTCTCTTCAAGCAGCATACGAGCAACATCAAAATGAATCCAATAAGCCCAAGAACACAAGCAGCAATAACAATTCCAGTTACTGCTCTCTCACTTAGCTTTCCAGCACTTTTAGGCATTGGGTTTGGTAGAATGGAAGGAGGAAATCCATGGAGTTTATGAATAGGATGTGAATATGACAAAGAAATATAATTACCAACAAACCATGATTTTGGAAAATTTTGAAGAGATTTTGGGATACTGCCTGTTAGTCTGTTGTGTGACAAGTTTAACAATTGCAAATTATGCAAATTTGATATAGAAAAAGGAATACTGCCATTAAAAGCATTGTTAGACAAATCAACAAAAACAAGATTCTTCAGAACAGAAATATTACAAGGCAAAGGACCGGAGAAGCTATTTGATTGAAGATAAAGATTGGTCAAGTTTTTAAGGTTCAAAAAATCAAAAGGGAAAGGCCCGGATATACCATTTGATCTGAGGCTCAAAATCTGCAATGCTGAGAGATGACTGAGAGTGTTCACTGGAAGTGGACCATGAAAACCAACTCCAGGCAACCGTACAGCTATTACACGAGACCCATCTTCACTGCATGTTACTCCAGTCCAGTTATTACATACAGGAATTTGTTCATTCCAGTTTATAAAACGAGAATGAGGGGCATTACTCAAAAATTCGAGCAATGCTTTCTTATCACCATCAAAAAGATTAGCATTTCCTTCAAAAAACAAGAACCCCACCAAGAAAATTACAGAAAACGTGTAAATTTCCTGCATTTTTTTGCCCATCGAGTTGTGATGTGAATATAAATACTAAAACACCGAGCATCACTCAGAGCAACCGAACAAGTTACAGCTAAAGCATATATATAGATACCATGCAAAAGAAAGATATTTCAAATTCAAAGAAAAGTAAAGGAGGAATATGTGGAAACTAACGTAAGATTAAAGAGACTGGAGGTAATGAATTTGAAATAGGTGCTTTGATCAAAAGGGTAACAACATAAAATAAAAATAAAAAAAAATCAGCTTTTCTTTTTGTTCTTTTTCTTTTAGGTTGCATTACAAATTCAAGAACTACCAGCTTTTCCCAGAGTACTGTTTTGTGCAGTCTTTATCTCCACAAAATGGTGAGTTTGAATGTAAGAGCAAAAAAGAATGAAGAAGATAGTACCAAAGACAAGAATTATGTTGATGTAGCTTGAAATGGTGGGAAGTGGGGACTAGTTCTTGTTCTTGTAACTTGGTTTAGTGCCTTGCTCATTTCATTTGTTTATTAGCGGATGCCTTTTACTTTTAAAAATTGTCAAGGTTAAGTTTCAGAAAAAAGAAATTATAATAAATTTTCAAATTTCATTTCTTCACTTTTCTCTACTTTAATTTCCTTTCAAAAAATATAACTAACTGAAAATATAATAAATTTATTTCAGTTGCGCACAACTTGCGTGCTCAAAAATTTAAAACTAGTGCTTATGCTATAGTGCGACTTGAATACTTGGACCTGCAAGTCTTTTATAGCACAAGATTGAATCATAGATTCATAGTAGACCGTCCTATGTTCTTATACCATTCTCTCGGCCCAACATTCAAATACCAAATCTGTTGGGGAACAACGGTCGGTTTTAATCAGAATTTCATCAAGTTCGTATTTATACCAATTTAATTTAATCAAAAATTTATTTAGATAGCTTCTTTTGGGAGTGGATGGCTTTTATCCATTAAATTTAATAACATTAGTGAATCCAAAGTTAAGAACCGTGAAAAAATCGAGTCAAAGGTCTGTCATACAGGAACAGTGCACAGCTCCCGCACAGAGAGTCCGGGTATTTATTACTTGTAGAGGGTCTATTTTCACAACTGAACCAAAAAAAAAATTACAACTGTTATATAACAAACTAATTCCGTCTATATGGAGAGAGAACATGTAACAACTCTACCAAGCTTTACATTTACTGTGAATCCTGATTATATGATAGAAGAGTTTTAACTAAAATTTGACAATGCCAGAGAGAGAGACAATATATACCACCAGATAATGGATACAGAGGTGGTCAACGATCTTGTATCCATTTAAAATACAATGTACACTGAAAAAAATCATACCAATCTTCAAAAAATCAAAATATCAGTGGTCAGCATATATACCAGTATCTAAGCTCTTGCCATCGACTTTCAACTTCACAGCAGAAAAAGGAGCCCTACACTCAGTTATTTGTAGCCAATTAGGTTCTACACTGGTGAAGGTAAAGTCGGGCTCTTTACCACATGTAAGGTGATATACATGTTAAAAATATTGGTTGGATCATGCAGCCGCACATACAGCCCCTGCATGAAAAGAGGATTGACGAAAAATAGTTAACTCTGATCGCCTTTACTGTATTGGAATAATGGTGCCAACATCATGTTAGTCTGGCATGTGCCTATGCATAGAGCAGATAGGGAGAGATTAACCTGATGATCGCCGAGAGCAGCAAAATTTCCCTTCCTTGGCATGTTTTACATCAAGACCAATGAACCATGATCCAACACTGACATCATCATGTGCGTATGAACGCAAAATTGATCTGTAAAGAATCATAATATGTTAATTTTCAACTAATTCGCCCCACAAGCCTTTAATAGTGCCATGATCCCTTAAATAACAAGACCATATAACTCCCCCTTTTTTCAGCACAAGGTTGTGTAAATCACTTATAAATCATCATCTCTAATGTGAAAGAAACTAGAACATCTATGACTAGCACTTCACATAGGTAAAGAGGATGAAAATTATCACTCTACCTGTTAATTAAGATGAAATGAGCCAATGCTCGTGATATTGCATACATCTCACCGGAAGCATGCAGAAAGTATCTGTGCATGATAAAGACATTAGTAGGCTACTGGTAACAAAGTTCAAAAGAATAAGCAGCAGCAATGCTAGGACATTAGTACTTCAAGTCATACCATGACCATTGACCACACTTAGTAAATAATTTGTAAATATATCTACAAATTCCGGACATTTGGCAGACATGCAGTTTATATGGTGCATCTACTTATCCTTATCCAAATAGTCCAAATAAATTTCAAATGACATACTTCCTTCCACTAGCCTTCTACTGGTCTATTTATTACATTTGCTGCACATCGATATACATATCATTGTTATGACATATTGATCCAAATACACTAACTATTTCCTGCATCTGCAAATTAACATATAATTGCAAAAACTATAGCTTAGAGTCCAAAGAAACTATAGTTAGGAAGAGAGGGCATTCTAGTCAAATACTCAACGTTACAATGACCTGCAATTACTGTCTACCTCTTATAGTAGTAACTATTAATAGAAGTGGACACTTAGAAAAAGATAATATCTGTCCGCTAATACAGGCACAAGCACAGATAAATTTTGATATAGTTATACTCACGATTTTGAATGGAACTGAACGCTAAGGAAAAAAAATTATCTGATTGCTAATACAGACACAAGTAGGGATAAAATCTGATGTAGCTATACTCACGATTTTGCATCTCCGAATTTCCACCAGTCTGGTTCGTACCATCTGTTAGTCCTGTAGTAATCAGGTGAAAAGGAACATTTTAAAACAATGGGTCAAGTGATATTGACTGGGTATCTCTAATTTATGATAATTCAAATAGCAACTCACTGTTCAGTAAAAACTTCGCCTGATTTCATGCATCCAATATAAACACGAGGCGTATCCAACTGATTAGCAAGCACTGTTCCAAGGGAATCTATACAGAAAAGAGATCCCATAATTACAACAATGTGCATGGTTCAATTTTTTTACAATATTGTGTTGTGTAAAATACATAAAGAATCAATTTTCCTTTTTTCAAATTTAAATCCTCCATGAAGGGGCTTATATGATGAAGATATAGGCAAAGAACAAAGTGCAAAAGATATTTGGTGTAGCTTTTATCAATGCAGGGGATGTTACTGAAGCATCAAAGAATTTCCTACTTTCTGAGGACTTGGAATGAAAAGAAGCAGAGAAAGCTTACATTATAAACTTATAATGAATAAACCTAGAACCAAAATACAACAATATGGTAACACAGAAGCACAATATAAGAAGTTCCGTGAGCATCATAGACTACATACCAATATTAACATAAATATCATCATTGACTTTGACATAGAACTCCGCATCCCAATGCTCCGCCGCATGAATAAAGAACAACTTTGGTTTATTAGGTAACTCTTCTAGAGTCTCCACATGATCTTTCTGTTACGATACAAGAAAATAACATTTATTACTTGAATAAATTCTATATCATAGAGGCCAAAATAATGAGGGGGAAAAAGAAAAACGTAATTGGTCTTGAACAAGCAGCTTCAAAGATGTCCTCTGCGAATTAAGAAGGCATTCTGTTTTGTCCTCAATCATGTCATAGATCAGGTAAGGAACTAAATGCTAATATGCTTTGTTGCTCCGATTTCCATTTACAGTACTTGTTATGCTACACATTTGAGCATGTGAAGAAGTTTGTAATGATCGAGACCCGCGAAAGGTAAACAAGGAATAGCTAGGTTTGTAGCCTAGCAAATATCCCTCTTAATTGGGTAACAAGGGATTGGGGGTTCACCGCAGTGAAGGAAGAGTGTGTGAGTATTTAAATTTCTTTAATTGACCATTAGTCCGTTACCCCCCAAAAAAGGTAAACAAGGACTTCCTTTTGTTTTGGGTTATGTGGGGGATAGGTAGCAATAAAGTAACCTGTGTCTGCATATGTGCAGGCTCTCGCACAGATTACTTTCATAGGTCTCTATATATATAGGCAAAAAATTTAAGTTCAAACAGTAAGCACACACAAAAGAAGCTAAACATACAAGAATAATGATGTCATTGGTCCGCTCATTTTCTTCCTCAATTTCCTTCTCAAGACGGTCACCTTTATTCGGACTGGAAAATTAAATTCAATCAAAAATATGAAAGCATGTAGTTTCTTTAAATAAATTATTTATTATATAAAATTGTACAGTATATGTTAAAACCTTCTTCCTATCACAAATCGTATAATTATGCCCTTTTCATCCTCCAATTTTTTAAGCGCTGCACCTGCATGATCCAGATTCAGATTAGCATTTTATCCTATGAAAACAACCTTGTAGAAACTTATCCACAAATCTAAAGCAAGACTCGACCTTTGGCTGGATTAAGATCATAGTCCAGGTAATGGGGCTTATAAATCTTTTTAAAGAGCTGTCTCACTGTAATTTGTTAATCAAAACTCCTAAAAAATTTATTTACAAATTTATAATTTACTTAGATATAATTCTTTAACAATCTCTGCAAATACTTTATATACAACCCTATTCACTGCTATACATGTATTTAATTAAGTAGGTAATCTGTTTTGTTGGATTCAACACCCATCGACAATCTTAAGCTTACTACTTACAAGGAAAGATTTTTGAGTACTACACAACAAAAAGAACAAAGCCATTAATCTCACACAAAAAAGTAGGGTATTCTACCAGTAGACATCCATGCCCTGCGAATTGCATCTCGATTTTTCTTGCGGCCAAACCTTGTAATGATCCCTATCACAGCTAAAAGCCTTTTCTTATTATCAGTTCCACTTTTTACTGTAAAATGCTTTGCAGTAAATCCTCCCTGTCTAGCCTTATCCAGCTCCAGCTGAAGGGCATCTAGTCTTTTCTGTTTTTCCCTGGCAAATCAGAAGCTCTTAATTAATGTCTGCAGCATTTCTTCTTCAGAAAAGAAAGACAACATCCACAATAGCAAAGCATGATAAGCTCCTTTTCCTATGAATGTACCTGCATTCTATGATCTTCAATGTGTCATCGACTGATATTGCAGTGTTCCCCTGGAAGCAGAAAACTAATTGTCTAATATAGCTCAAGGAAGATAAATGTCAAAATAGAATTGTTAAATATCAGATTGGTACCATGACATCAACAAGCTTAGGTCACGACAGAGACATCATTCTCTTCATAATTGCTCCAGTAAAACTAATGTATTATATTACCATCAATTTATTATTTACTACAGTACGTATTGTAATAGGCAGTAAGTCCTTCAGTTTGTTCTACATAGAGGCATAGCCTCATTGTTTTACTTGGAGAAGTATGAATATATGATTCATAACTACATTCTTCTCAAATTTTATATTTGGACACTCAACGCAAATACTGACCCAAAATATGGGTACCAAGTGATCCACTCTCGACCAAAAAATGGGTCTATTAAGTGAAGCGGAGTGTTAAAATATATTACATGATCCTGTTAAGTCCTTCTTGTAACTTCTTTGTCTTCTTGAGATCTTAGGAGAATGGGTAACTTAACAAAAATTTAGAAATGTCACCCAAAATCAAAACCATATTAAAAGGTAAAGGCCAAACTACTTTGATAATTCAATAGTGAATATTATGCTCACTTTCTGATGTCGTGTTGTAAGTTTAAAAATCATTAACCTGAGAATACTTAATTGTTCATCTATAATCCCATGAATAAGAACAAATTTCAATGCATCCCAAAAATCATAATCAATTACACCTGAAGTGGCCACTCAAATAAGATAATACAACACTAAATATAAACCTTGTTTGGGGACCTGCATTTCATTTGAAATGATGGATTTCAAATGATATGATTTGAGTTGTCATTTCTAATTCTCATATTTGTACTAAAATTTGAATGCCTTGAATTTCAAATGAAATCCAAATCTAAATTCTTTTACTTATCCAAACATGTTATTTGGTCATATCCAGAATTCCAAACAAAATCCAAGTTCCCCAATTAATTAACTAAATGGAAGTCGCGAGTACCTGTTCAACTCTTCTGTCTAGCTCCTCAACTACATACACCCTGTTTTCCGCATCTTGCCATAATCTACACACAAAAAACAATATTAAGAAACTATACCAAAACTGTAGTACATACAATTCAACAACATGAAAATCGTTCCATTTATCTCTGCTTAATCTCCAGACCTAAAACTCATCGTAAAACCTAGAATCTCAAAACTACTATCACTATACACACAGAATCTACACAAACACAATACATACAAAAAAATAAATATCAAACCAGTAAACAATGTCACATTCAATTCAAATACACATAAATTGATAAATACTTCCATTCAGCTTATACACTTATCACAGTACCTAAAAACACAACAATGTTACAACATTACATACATGACAGATGTATATAAGAGAGATTAAAAGAGGATAAGAGTGGGAACCTTCCAGCAACATAAAAGGAAGCCATGGTAGCTAACATACACAGCAATAGTGTGAATACTCGCGATTGGAAACTGGATGATGATGACGATGAATATGATGATGAAGATAGACGATTACTGGATCCCCGGCTTTGCATTTCACCGGCGACGTCGTTTTGAGTTTTGCGATCTGTTTTGAACGGAGAAAACAATAAATTGAGGGAAGAGTTAGAACTAAGATAGCTACAGGGGTGATGTGTGTATGTACGTGTAACGGAATGAGACGTTTTAACAGGTTCGTTGATGGCATGCGTTATTGTAAATCACGATTCACGGTATTGGAGGATGATAATAAAGCTACGGTTTTTGTCAAATGAAATTGCTGATACGACGCTGGATGTAATTAAAATACATGTATAATAAATCAAAATATAAACAACATGAGCTAAAATAAAGCTCCAACAGCCTCTTAAGCGCTATTTAAAAAGTTAAAAAAAGTTAAGAGGCCCTTCTCTCTCCTCAATTTTAAGAGGATATAGACAGCTCTTAACTTATATTTTATTAATAAAATTCATTCCCTCCAATTATTCCATAAGTTTCCCTCTCTTTTATTTTGCCTTTCCCTCACTTTCTATTTTACTTTTCCCTCCAAAGTTTTTATGAATATGAATATATACTCCGACTAGAACATTTTTTCTCAACATCTGACTATCCATTTCCACAGTATGGATTTTCTTGTCAAAAATCTCTAAACTTCAAATCACTTGATGAACTTTATAAATATATTAAATGATTGTCCCTCATCACCACCAGCTACTGTTGCAGGCCAAAATCACCAATCTCAGGTTTTTTCTTAAATTTTAGTTACATTCTTTTGTTAGATAATTTGATGATTAGTGTTTATCACTTAGGCAAATCAGAGTTTATCGTTAGTGTTTA
>PHNY01270838.1:460-20331 GCA_003724115.2 Anethum foeniculum | reverse complement strand
CTAGAGAGCAGCTGTGTACAACACTTTCTTGTATCACAGATTTTCTAAGCAATATATCTCTGGTGGAAGAACAAACCACCAGAAAGTTTTTAAAGAGCTTTGTGTTTTGAATATATATATACATATATATATATATATATATATATATATATATATCCGTATTATTGCAATTCAAACACTATTAAGTTATCATCTTTGTTTAGCTCATAAACAGTTTGAAGAAAATCTCAAAAAGAATACTGAATTCCATTCAACCCCCATTCTGTAATTCAGTTGTTTTATTGTTAGGAGACTAACATATTGTTTACAAAGAGGTGTTTTATAATTTACCATCTGTTTAGATGAGACCACCTTGGATCTTATTTTTGATGTAATCAATTGAATTACAATGTACTATGTACTGAAATCACTTGCTATATTCTACTATCATTTTCAGACTTATGTTTACTATCCACAGCTTTTTAAGTGTAAACATCTGTTTCTGTCCTAAATTTTAAATGTTATCAATTGTTTTTTGTAATTTTTGATTATATGTTTGTCTTTTCCAACTATGAAATATAGAAAATTTCAGTAACTAAAAAAAATGGCACAAATGGATTCAGAACATGATATAGATATATTAAATACCAATGTTAATATGCAACATAGTTCAGCAAAAGACATATCAAAGTTATAACTGCCATTACAGGTCCAGAAGCATTTCATGAATTACGATAACTGTCACTAAATTCATTCAAATACAATAAAACAATCCCTCCTAGAATCTAACTTCAAAACTCATATCATGAAAATACTTGAAGGTCATTGTTTTGCCTGCTTCCAATCTGTTGTCAGAACTGAATTCATTCCATCCTATTCCAAATCTGAGCTTCTTTTACTCTTGTTAACAATGACATACAATTCCCTTTCGGCAACTCTCAATTTCACTGCTGTTCTTTTTCCCCATACTTTACAGATTGGCCACATTATGGGGTTAAGGTACTGCAACAATTGCAATATTCATATAAGAAACCATTTACATATAAAAAATAAAAATTAAATTATAAATATTACCACTCCATGAGATGAATAATCCACATTTGATGTGTTCAGAATGATATTGAAGCTTGTGCCCTCTTCTACTACAATACTCAAATGTTAACAATAAATAAATCATTCAAATAAAAATACAAGCAGTAACATGACTGATTCATACCTTCAGTGTGTATGATGCTACTAATCTCAGGTGAATCCACAAACATACCAGGGACATCTAACATTTACAAGAGAAATTGAGATAAAACTAAAATGTAATAATGACTTAATTGAAAAAAATCAATAGAATAGAAAGTACCAGTACCATTAGTTGGAGAAGTAGCAGACAACTCTATAACCTCAGCATCAGATGACGGATACAGAAAGTCTTCAAAATGATATTCCCCAAAGATATTGCAGAAATGATTCATACATTATGAATCATAAACTGAGACGGAGAAATTTGAATATCCTTTGTAATCGAAAAAAACAACATATTTTTCATGAATCAAGTACTTCTTGATAAATTGCTTCATTCCATATATTTTCTTTTGGGTATTTAAATACTTGAAAGTAGTTGATTGTCCAGCACCCAAGTTAATGTTAAGAACTGAAGTGAGTCTCTAGCCATAATTGTAGTAAAAAAAGTAATGGCAGTTCCTGTATAACAATACAAAATTAAAAATTACGCAAAGTCTAAAAGAATTAACTTGGCTACAAAATTTTAACTAAATTTCTTACCATTTCTCCTTTCTCAATTGTCTGTTTACCCATAATTTTATAAAATCTCGCAGACGATGCATACTCTACATATTTTGTGAAATATATAATAAAATAAGTAAAACTCAGGAAGCAGAGGATTAATTACTTAAAAAATCATACAGAATAACTACTTATACCTTCATCAGGCACCATTTGACCAAAAGTTTCTCCCTCTATTATTGAAATTTGCTATTTCCCTTGTAGATTAGTTCTGTAAAATGTCACAAGGTCTGCTGCACGTAAGTCGGCTGCTTGAACAAACTCCATCCATCCCCCACCAAAGTATACCTCTCCCAGATCCTACTTCAGTTCAATATTCCACTCTTTTTTTCAAAACACAATGCAATCCTCTTGACTGATTGATTAATTGACAATTCATTGCACGCATATGCTAAGAGTACCTATAAACATGATATATTAATTAATTGATCAATCCATTTTAAGAAATTATGTCTGTGGAAATAATATACCATCATTACCTTTGTATATCTTTTTCCCAAGACATGCTCCTTCTCGATTAACAAATTATATATACCAGTAAAGTTAATTACAGTATTGTAACAAAATGTTGAAGCGAGTTTGTCTTTTTCAATTTCACTACAAGAAATATCCCTATCCACAATAGAGTGCACTGGATACTAATTTCCACCCCATATGGATTATATATCATTATCCGAAAGTCAGGGCCACCAAGATAGTGCAGTTTTACCAAATGATAGGGTTTTATCCCAAAATAAACCATTAGAGATTCCAGACCTTGAATATAAAATGAGTCCTTAATAAATTTACAAAGCCAAACACCTCCATTTGGTAAATGCATTTTCAAGTTTTTGGGTAATCCCTCACCATATTCAACATAAAATGGTAAAGGCAATTTCTGCAGTAAAAGAACTTAATTAATATAAAATACAAATTCTAAATTATGACATAAAGTGTAAAATACAAACCAGTTGACCCATTTAATAAGAAAAACCACCATTCATGCATATAAGAGTCATTTTCCCATTATCAAGATCCATTTGCTTTACAAGATTAAGAATCACAATACAAGTCAAAGCTAAGTTTGGAAGTATGTTAAAGATCAAAGGGAGCAGATGCATGCTACAAACATTTAAAAACCAAAGAGACAAAGTTCAACAGTTACCTTTGTTCATAACTCTGTAATTGAGAGTAACCACAGAAAAGTACCAAATGGTGTGGTGTAATGTAGAAATAATCTCTTCGAATCTCTACTACAGTGCTATTAAATGTAAAAGCGTATAAAGTAAATTCAAAACAACAACCAACCCCTTTTTTTTTCATCAACTCATATATTAAAATAATAATTATATACCAGAAAAAGAAAAAATTGTTTGTAGGCAGTTCGAATATATAGTACCGTATTTGTGTATATAAAATTGTACTTTTTTTCTTAATAACGAACTTTGTTATCGTTTAATAGCATTCTCGATAAGTAATGAATTATACACTTTATATTTTGTAATTTGCACGTACAGTTTAATTCAAGAAGCTTTTATGCCCGCTTCCCATTAGCTACAAAGGAATTTGTATTGAAGAAGTAAAAAATTTATATACAATAAATTTTACAATAAATATTGCAAGAATTTATCTATTATAATTTTATCACATAGAACTTACCCAAAAGTAAATAAAAAACTATCCTCCAAAAATATACTCTCATGATCTATATATATTTGTCTTTAAAAACATAGACCATAAATAGATAGTTATTTCATTTTCTACTAAAGAGATTAATTATTAAATGTTTTGAAAGATAACAACATTTTTGTATTATATTATAGTCTAATATGTAATTTATTATAATATGATTCGTATTATTACGATCTACTACAATTGCAATATACTATGAATCATATTTTTATGACCTATGAGACACCATACTTATAACAATCAATGATAAAATATAATCTTATGATCTATAGCAACCATTGAACCAAGAAGACATAAAATATCATTTTCGAAGCAGAAGGAATATAGACTACCGTATTTGTGTATATATGATCGTACTTATTTTTAAGATTAATGACCTTTGTTACCGTTTTCTAACATTAGAGATAAGTTAAAAATACAATACACTTTATATTTTGTCATTTGCACGTACAATTTACCTATTATACTCTTATTGTATAGCTGACAAGAAAGATTAAATCCAAAAATAGTCCACCGAAAATATACTATCATGATCTATATAATTTTGCTAAAACAAATACACCATACATGGATATTAATTTCATTTTTGAATACAACGATTCATTTTTTGGTGTTTTCAAAGATAACAACATTCTTTGTAGTATAGTATAGTATAATATCTTATGGATTATATTATTATTCGTATTATTATGATCTTTGTCAATTCAAATATAAAATGATTCTTAATTTTATGATCTATGAGACAGCAATGACATACTTAAAACATATGGTGATAAAATATAATGTTATGATCTATATTAACCATTGAACCAAAAGAACATAAAATAACATTTCTGAAGCAGGAGGAATATAGACTACAGTATTTGTGTATATATGACTATACTTATCTATACTATACTATTATAAGCAAAACATAGGATAATTTGGTTGGTTGGTTAACACCTTCAAAAAAATAACATCCTTTCCTAATACATTCATAATTAAAATAAATTAGAAAAAATAACAAATTAAAAAAAGCACAAGGCAAGCAGTAGTACCCTACAACACCACTGCTACGCAGCTGTACGGACTTCGAGGACTTCTTCTCTCAGAATAACATCTCACTAATAAAAAGAAAGAAATGAATGTCTTTAAAGAAAAATAAAATTTAAATATAAAATTGGTACACCAAATCTTTAATTATAAAGAAAAAGAACTTAAAGTGCAAATATCAAAATATGAGTGGAGTGCTACTAAATTTTTAATATTTCTATTTTAATAATATAGTATAGNATAAATATATAAGAATAGTTAGATTTAATATAAACGATATTTTGAAATTTAATATTTTAACTATCTAAATTTTGAACACTTTAATAACATAATATAAAAAAATATTGATATCATTCTTTTTCCTAAACAAAAATATTGATATCATTAATTTCAATAATACATATCTATTATGTTATATTTATTATATTTTATAATAAATAAATAAACAATAAAATTACAAATATTATAATCAGCCGTGCATCGCACGGGTTATAGGCTAGTATTTAATAATAAATGACCTTCGTTATTGTTTACTAACATTCTCGATAAGTACAAAATACGGTACACTTTATATTATTTGATTTGCATGTACAATTGACACAAAAAATGGTTTATATTATCATTTGTATTATTATGATCTCTGACAATTGCAATAGAATCTGATTCTTATTTTTATGATCTATGAGACAGCAATGACATAGTTAAAACATATGGTGATAAAATATAATTTTTTTTTGCTAAATAAAATTATATAAAACAACGAAACCATATACAAAATCTAGGGGCATACCCAGCGAGAAACTAAACCTGGAATACTACACCAGTCAGCAAGCTAGCAAGCCACTCTCGACAAAAGATGATTAAAGCTAAAGATTGATGATTAATGATTAAATGCTAAAATAAATACATAATAAGCCCAGGGTCTTTAGCTGCTTCCTTTTGAAAACACCTGCTTGTAAATAATTTTTCTCGAATGATTTGCTTGATATTATAGAGGACCTTCCTTGTTGATTTTCCTTGACCCGAATTGTGAATTCTATGGTTTCTCTCCTTCCAAATGCTATGTCCTGCTACTGACAAAAACAGGTAAGCTAGCTGCTCATGCTGTTTAGAGACATGACTTTGGAAAAAATTCCCCTGCAAATATGAATTCCAATCACCCACAAATTGAACACCTGCATTATAAAAGATTGGCCTTGTGAAAGCGCATTCAGTAAAGAGATGTTGAATGCTTTCTAGATTACCTCCACTACATAATGTACATGCAGTATCCGTCACCATCCCAAATCTCAGCATACGGTCACGAGTTAACAACCTGTTCCGAAAAGCTAACCACATAAAGAATGAGCACTTGGGAATATGGTATAAGGACCAGACCGCATTAAGCCAAGGAGGAGCAGCCTTCCTATCACATACGCCATTATAGATAAGTAAGATGGATGCCCTCTTATTGCCGTCCCAGGAAAGAGAGTCCTGAGGTCCAATACTAATCATACTTATGCGCCTTCGTAACTCTATAATCCACACATGATTAGAAGTAGGCAAATCCCAGGAATTGTTAACCATTAGAGTTCCCACTTTGTCCATATTCGAAGTACCAGATATGGAAAAAATGCTATGATCATAATTATTAATAAGAGGAGCACCTGCTACCCAGGGGTCATGCCAAAGAAAGAATTCCGAGTTTTGACCTACCGAGTATTTAATGTACCTCAAAGCTGACTCTCTGGCATTAAGAATTTTTTTCAAGCACCAAGACGCATAAGAAGGAACTTTCATAGTCCAAAAAGCTCTGTTTTTTATCACTGCCTTATGCACCCAAGTTATCCAGATCGAAGCATTATTCGGCCTGAGTAAACGCCACAGATTGTAATAAATAACCGCCTTATTCCATGCAAAAAGATTTTTAATGCCCAGACCACCTTCATTCTTAGGGTAGCAGCACTCCTCCCATGAGACTTTTGCTTGCTTTGTCGAAGTGGTGCTTCCTCCCCACAGAAATTTTGTGAAGAGAGAAATAAGCTTCCTTAAGACTCCTTTTTGGAGAAAAAGATGAGAAGACCAGTAGTTATGCACTCCATAAAGGACCACCTTTAGTAACTGAAGTCTGCCTGCATAGCTTAGAAATCGTGAAGTCCAACTATCAATTTTTGCACACAATTTGAGAAACAATGGAGTACATTCACGATTATTAAGCTTTGTTGAAATCAATGGCAAGCCCAAATATTTAATTGGTAAAGTGCCAATAGTAAACCCTGATAATGCAACAATTTCATTTCTAACATTTGAGTCAACATTACCAAAAAAACACTGGCTTTTCTTACTGTTAGGATAAAGGCCTAAAGCAGTAGAAAAACGGTTCAATCCTTCCAAGAGAGTAGCTACAGAATCAGTATTTCCTTTACAAAAAAGAAATACATCGTCCGCAAAAATAAGATGAGTAAGTGAAGCTTCCTTTGTGTGCCAATGATAAGAGAAGAGGGAAGATGTGGCTGATTGGTTAAGGCATGCAGTCATTACCTCCATTGCAATTACAAATAAATATGGCGATAAGGGATCACCTTGTTGCAGACCAGACTTAGCAGGAAAGAAACCCTCTATAGCACCATTGATCTTTACTGAGAGCATACATTTTGTAATACACTCCTCTATCCATTTGATGAAAAGTGTAGGAAATCCCATACGCCCAAGAGCTTCAAATAAGAACTTCCAGCTAAGCGTATCAAACGCTTTCTTAATATCAATCTTAAGAGCACACCTTGGTTGTCCTGAATTCAAGTGATAATTCCTACATAAGGACTGTGCCAGCATTATGTTATCCCCAATGAGTCTATTTGCTATAAATGCTGATTGACACGGCGAAATAATAGAGGGCAGGATGAGTTTAAGTCTAGCCGTAAGCATTTTCGTAATACATTTGTACAACACATTGCAGCAGGAAATTGGCCTAAAGTCAGTCATGACAGTAGCTGATTGAGACTTTGGGACTAATGCAATGGCAGAAGAGTTAATAATACGGGGAAGCTGGAAAGTGCTGAAGAAATGCAGCACGCCCTTCACCACATCTGCTCCTACAATGCTCCAAGTGGCCAATAAAACTCTGCAGGAAAGCCATCAGGACCTGGGCACTTACCTTTCGCCATTTTCTTCATAGTTTTGATAACATCCAATTTATAAAATGGAGCAGTTAACAAAGATTTATGGGTTTCCGAGAGTTGAGGTAAAGAAATACCATCCGGGAACTGACCAACTACATCTTCTGCACCCAACAAAGATTGATAGTAGTCCACCACTATTCGGGAAATTTCTTGATGAGATGTGTGTGGAACACCCAAAGAATCTTCCAATACGAGAATCTTGTTAGAATTCCAACGACTCTTGCAAGCATTAAAAAAATATCTATTATTCCCATCCCAACATTTCAACCAATTAACTCTCGACTTTTGCTTCAGGAAGATTTCCTCCATTTTTAAAATATCCTGCAAAAGACTACGAAGTCTAGCTTCCTCAGTAAACTGTTGTATACTAGGAGACACAGGCAAGGCCATTTGGAAATCTAACAAGGCATTGCGGGCTGCTTCCACTTTACTGTGCAAAAGACCTGTAGAAGAGTTGAGTTTACGCAACACATCCTTGACACCCTTAAGTTTCATAGTTAAAACATACCAGGGGTCACCACTGATTTCAATTTGCCAAGCTTCCTTAACTGCTTCCAAGAACCCAGGTGCTTCTATTAGATGAAGAAAAAACTGGAAAGGTTTCTTTATCCGCTCTTTCACTATACCAAGACTAACCAAGATAGGACTGTGATCTGATAGTCCTCTAGGAAGCGTCACAGCTTTAGAGAGTGCAAAATTAGAGAGCCACTCCCCATTGAAAAGACACCTGTCTAACTTTTTAAAAGTAGGGTCACTTTTACAGCTGTCCCACCAAGTAAACTCTGGTCCTGAACAGCGTAAATCAACTAACCCTTCACTAGTCATGAAATCTCGGAGGTCTAACATGTTACCAGTCCAAATCAGACCCTTATTTGTTTTGCCAGGCCCTAAACAAACATTGAAATCACCAAGAATATTCCAAGCAGTTCCAGCTGATAAAGAATGATTAATGCTAGATAATTCACTCCATAACAATCTCCTCTCATGCTTAGTATTATGGCCATAGACAAAAGAAACTACAAAAGATTCTCCAGAAGATATTATTTGAACATTGCAAGTAATTTGCTGAGCAGACATAATAAGGACTGAGACCTTCCAAATAGAACTCTCCCAACCTACCCATATACGACCATTCGAGTGATGATCATAATTAAAAATCCAAGAAAATTTTGGAGATAAATTACGAGAAACAGATAGAGACTGCTCTTGCTGTACATGAGTCTCTAAAACAGCCAACATAGTGATTTTGTTGTTGCATATAAAATCCTTTAAAAAGGCTTGCTTATTATTCAATCCCCTAATATTATATGTACAAAAATCTAATGACATAATTGTAAATTTAAAGAGAGGGAGGGCTCCCCTGCGCCTTTCGACGCCGTTTCTTTTGGGACTTGGACAACTGCGTAACATTGACAGCTGCAGCTGCTCTCTTAGAGTCGATCTCATCCACATTTTTCAGATTTTTAAAAGTAGCTGCAGGAGGAATATAGACTACCGTATTTGTGTATATATGATTGTACATGCAAATCACATAATATAAAGTGTACCGTATTTTGTACTTATCGAGAATGTTAGTAAACAATAACCAAGATCATTAATATTATTGTCATTTGCACGTACAATTTATCTATTATACTCTTATTATAGAGCTGACAAGAAAGATTAAATCCAAAAATAGTCCACCCAAAATATACTATCATGATCTATATAATTTTTTCTAAAACAAATACACCATACATGGATATTAATTTTATTTTTGAATACAAAGATTCATTTTTTGGTGTTTTCAAAGATAACAACATTCTTTGTAGTGTAGTATAGTATAATATCTTATGGATTATATTATTATTCGTATTATTATGATCTTTGACAATTCAAATATAAAATGATTCTTATTTTTATGATCTATGAGACAACAATGACATACTTAAAACATATAGTGATAAAATATAATGTTATGATCTATACCAACCATTGAACCAATAGAACATAAAATAACATTTCTGAAGTAGGAGGAATATAGACTACCCTATTTGTGTATATATGACTATACTTATATTTAATATTAAATGACCTTTGTTATTTTTTACTAACATTCTCGATATGTACAAAATAAGGTACACTTTATATTATGTGATTTGCATGTATAATTGACACAAAGAATGGTTTATATTATCATTTGTATTATTATGATCTCTGACAATTGCAATAGAATCTGATTCTTATTTTTATGATCTATGAGACAAATGACATACTTAAAACATATGGTGATAAAATATAATGTTATGATCTATACCAACCATTAAACCAAGATAACATAAAATAACATTTCTGAAGCAGGAGGAATATAGACTACTGTATTTGTGTATATATGACTATACATATATTTAATATTAATGATCTTGGTTATTGTTTACTAACATTCCCGATAAGTACAAAATACGGTACACTTTATATTATGTGATTTGCATGTACAATTTAATTCAAGAATGGTTTATATTATCATTTGTATTATTATGATCTTTGACAATTGCAATAGAATCTGATAGCTATTGATCTATGAGACCACAATGAAAAACTTGAATCACATTATGATAAAATATACTATTATGATGTCTATAAACCCTGGAACCCCAAAAAAAATAAAGTAAAATAACGTACAATGATGAAATATAAACTACCATATTTCAGTATATATCACTATATTAATTTATATGATTAATGACCTCTGTTATCATTTACTAAAATTATCAATAAGTGATTAATTATACACTTTATATTTTGTTAATGACACGTACAATTTAATTCAGGATGTCTGATACTACTTCGCATTGGCTAACAAAAGAATTTATATTTATAATATGTAATGGAAACTATTTAAAATAACTTTATACTGATTGGCCTTTAATCCAAGTGTTACTTTTATTAAAATTATTCATAAAGAACAAATTTATACATATACCCGGGTACTAAAAAAATTGCTCCTTAATTTACGTATTACACCAAAAAAGTGTATAATACTCAATTATTACTTTATAATGTGATACCAAAAATATGAACAAAACAAAGAAAATATAATTTTATTATGGTTAATAAATATACATCAAATAAAACAGAGATCAAAAGTCGTCATTGCGTACGTAACAAAATATACAATTAAGTATGTATCGTACATAGTCCAAATTTTTTTATTAATAAGTCGTACAACAGAAATGAAATGACAACTAATAGTATTTCATAAAGAAGAGAAGCACAACATTCTCGGTAATAAAGTAGGGTCCTGCTGCATATATCAGAAAAGAGCTGTCAAAGTAAATCCTTGCACATGTCTTCTTTGTTTGTTTCGAACAGTGTGCTGTTTGCTGTTGACTATTGAACCTGTCCTCAAGAAAATTCATGTGACTATGAGCTACATAGACTACTTATGTATAGTCACATTCTATATACTTTATTTTTCAAATTTATTTATACAAGTACGTGCTGACCCACAACAGAAGATCAGAATATATATGAACCTAGCTACCGCGCCTCTTCATTTATTTCAAAACAGCTTCCAACTTGTGAAAGTAGATCTGAATTAAAATTCAAGGTATGAGTTCCACACCTGTTCATAGAGTCATATCTACCTACATAATAAATTTGGAGTTTAATGCAGTACAGTTATATGCATATTTGCAGGTTATCTATTAACTGGAAATGTGGTTTAATAAATATGATAATATTGAAAAGCTGAAAGAGAGTAAAGCAGAATGGAGTATCAGGGTTAGAGCAATGACTGTCTGGAAAGGGGTGAACAGGCTCACCCAGGAGTTTCGTGGTATAAATGTGGTCTTTATTGACGATTCTGTAAGATTCGGAAACTTTTTTATATTAATCATGGTATAAAGATAATCCATATGTTTTTGTATGCTCACTAATCATATAATATCTTTCTTTACTCTAGAACTCTAGGATTCATGCTTTTGTAAATTCAAAGATCTGTGATTTGTTTGCTGAAGACTTGAAGGAAGGTCAAATATACAGTCTCTCCAACTTTCACGTTAGGACGTATAAGGACGAGGAAATCCATAGAGTTGTTCGATTTAAGCAGCATATCTTCTTTGCTAATCATACCAAACTTAAAGTTGAACCTGAAAACTTAACCAAGATTCCTCTCTTTGCGTTTGATTTGTTTGATTTACATGATGCTGAAAAGATGGTTAGTAACAATCAATTCTTAGTTGGTAATAGATTAAATTTTTATTTAATGTGTGTAATGTCTAATCTCTTACATTACACTTCCATTTCTCGGTTAACAGCACTCTATTTATTATGACTTATAGATGTGGTTGGCATAATTAGAGACATGAATATTGATCTAATCTATTCCAAAGATGACCCAAAAAGATCACATCTTAAATTTCAAATATGTGATGGAAGGTACAAACAACATATAATTGCCTTCTGTCTTATATGTCTGTATTTAACTTTTTATGGAATGTATATAAATAACATTTTCATAACTCTCTTATTAGGTCTTCTCTCAATGTTACTTTCTTCAATGAACTTGGGAAAGATCTGTATAAAGCTTTAAATGTTGTACCAAAAGAACCCACTGTCATTATTATTTCCAATGTTAAAGTTAACAGGCATGATGGTATGATCATTATATCTTATACAGTATGGCATTTGAATAACTTCTTTTGTAACCAAATTTATACACATATCTATTTTGTATCTTAACAAGAAGTACCTACTTGAATAATTATCCAGCCACCACGTTTTATCTTAATATCAACCACTACAGTGTCAAACAACTAAGGGACAGGTATATATCTTGAAAATTTTATAATATTATAGTAAGAGAAACTAATATGATGGTACAACACAATATGTAACCTTAATATATAGAGCTCCAAATCAACCACCACCAGTACAAGCTGAAATAATAGAGGTTGAGGAAGAGGAAATACCCCAACTGCTCTCTGTGTCTGATATTAAAAAGATCAACCAGGATTACAATAAGGTATCTTATACACTCCATTACCTATATTAAACGGATATATGGATGTATTAACAATAAATATAAACCAGTTCACTTATATTCATTTATATATTACTTATTGACAGAGGAAAGTTAGATGCCAAATTACTGTCAAAAAAGTTGATGAAATGAGCAATTGGTATGATAATGTCTATACAACATGTGTTAATGAAGTCAGCATTGTTGAAGGGAGATATGAATGATGATAATGTCTATACAACATGTGTTAATGAAGTCAGCATTGTTGAAGGGAGATATGAATGTATCCAATGTGACCGAAACATACCCTATCCAGATAAAAGGTATAAACTCAATCTAAATGAAACAAGCTAATGTGTATTTATGTAGTTTACTCAAATAAGAAATATTTGGAGTGTATTAGGTTTCGACTTGCAACTGTATGCAATGATAACACTGGTGTTCTTCCAATCATATTTCCTGATGATGAAATTCAAAGAATTACTGGTAAAAATGTTTTTGATGTGGAGAATGATGAGACGGAGGTACTATATATTTTTTTAAAATATTGAATTATGTATCTTTACAGTTATATATATGTAGATTTAAGTATTGGTATGATCTTAATTACCCTTAACATATATAGGTTGCTGATGACATATCTTTTCCACCATTGCTCAAACAATTTGAGAAGAAAAATCACCTCATCATAATTCAACTGGATGAGAAGAACATTGACAAGTCCTGTAACATTTACCAAGCTACTGAAATAAATGATCAACTGGAAAGTTTGGGTAACCACAATCCTACAAGAAATGTAAATGGTGTTACTAATGATACCGAGACAACCATGGTAAAAAATTTAGAATTTAATAAATTTTCAAACTATTGTATTCTATGTAATAATACTAACTACTTTTTTTATATGGTAGGAACTCAACGTCAGTCATGCATCAATGAGTAGTCCTCCAACAGAATTCGAGCAAAAGCCAATCTGAAAACTGTCAAAATGGAAATTAATGAAAAGGTGCCTAATACAAAGGCCAGGGTTGTGAAAAATGAAAGGTAACATGTTTTAATTAACATATATTGCAAAAACTTAATGTTCACTTAGGACTTTAGTATTTACAAGGTTTTTTGGTAAATTTACAGATCTAAAAATTTATGATGCTGCATTGCTTCCTATGACATGGTGGCCTATCTCAGCAAGGAATTTAAGTGACTGCACTTGAAATGTCTTTTGTTCACTATAATCCATTTCTATTTCTATAATGTTTGTACTGAATGACTATGTTTTTGGATCACCCTAGACTTGCAAATTGAATGCTTATCAGCTTAATTTGTTGTGTAGGACTACTTACACCAAAAAAGACTTATGCAGTTTTATTGGGTATCTTACAAATGGAAGCCATTACTATTATTGCCTATCGCATGAAAGATCTATTTCATACTGATATTTTATATGAATTCATTAATGTGAATATTAATATTTCAACTGCACAAAATTACCAAAACAATGTCAGGACTTATAATTAAATATCATAGTTTCATGCAATACTCACAGTATAAATACTTTACTTCAATTCTCAGATTTTTACAGCTCAGGGTAAACACCAAAACATCTCTATCCTCCTGAATAGAAAATATGTCAAGCAAAAAATATAATTTCTTTAAAGACTTGAAGAAAGGAAAATATGACTGGAAAGTTCAAGCAAGAGTAATGAATCTTTGGAGAGGCTATTCAACCAAGAGAGAGCCTTTTAAAGCATTTAATCTCCTGCTCTTGGATTCTAAAGTAAGAAATATATAACTCTAACTGTATGTATCATATACTCTTCCATATTGTATAATATGTACATAATTCTTATGCCAGAGGGGAAGAATTCATGCATTTGTTCCAGGAGCATGTGCTGAGGAAATAGAAAAGAAGATTGAAGTGGGTAATATATACCTCTTCACAAATTTTACCGACAAAGATTACAAACCAGAGGATAAGTTTAGATATATCAAGAAAAGTATTCAGATACAGTTTGGAGAAGACATTGACGTTTTAAGTCTTAATGAAGAGGATGTATTTATTGAGAATGGTTGGTTTGATTTCTATGACTTGGCAGACCTAAAGCCCTTGGCTAGCCAAAATACTTATCTGACTGGTACATACTCATTCAAATGAATTCATACTATATTCCATAAATCTGTTATTTAGTACTTTTAAAATTTGAAATGCAGATGTCATTGGTGTAATGGAAGACTATGATCCTATTGGGAAATTGAAGAACAGGCATGGTATAATACAATCCCAGATGAAATTTAACATAACTGACGGCAGGTATATATAATTGTACCATTCTACAGGCAAATGTTGCTTAAGAATTACACTTAACTTTTTTCTATGCTTATTAAAAAAATAATTTCCAGGACAAGTGTTAGAGTGACTTTTTGGGATGATTTTGCTGAAGAATTTGCTGCTTACATAAATGGAATTAGGGAACATCCACTCATTCTCATCCTCTGTGTTGTCAGGGTCATTCTGTGGTTAGTATGTTACATTAATAATAAATATATTTATAATACTTTTTTTCTGACTTAAGCTAACCCAGAAATGAAACAAATCAAGTTATTCTTACCAATGTTGGAGCCACCAGTTACTATGTAAACTCTAATCACCACAGCGCCAGTCAACTAAGGAAGAGGTATAATCATGTTGCTCTTACTACTACAGAAAATTACTTGCTATTAACATAATTATGTTATATATATAGGTGCTCCAACCCATCTTTCTGTACACAAAACCTGTCAACACAAAAAAACAGAGGAAGCTATCTCCTTAAAGTAAAGGATATATTGAATCTTGGTCCTAATTATATTGAGGTATAATTATCTACTTTCGCAGTTGTTAAAATTAGTAGATTTCATTCGCAGTTGTTAAAATTAGTAGATTTCATAACAACCCATAATAAAACTCAGATCACTAATATTTTCTATTCTGCTAACCATGCCTTTTTTTGGTTATAGACCCACATCATTTGTCAGGATAAAATACTGATGGCATAGCAGATTAGAACATGGTGCTACCCATTATGCACATCATGTTACCAAAAAGTGGAAATAATCGATAACGTTCACAAATGTGGAACATGCAATCGAGTTGTGCCTTACCTAGATATGAAGTAATACTACATTATTGTCAAGATGTTTGTCAAATAATACTTACTGTATTACGCAGATTTAATGAAATTGTTTGAATGTTTTCTAGATTTGAAGTTTACACAATGGCCTCTGATGATACTGCACCCATTCAGATTCTTCTGGAAGACAGAGAAGTGAGGACACTAATTGGGAAGACTGTGTTTGAGTTACTAAATGAGGTATAATAAACTATTCACATTGAATAACAGCATGCCTGTTACTATAACTTATTACCTGACATCATTCTTTAATTTATGGAATATAGGGTCATACTATTGAAAAGTGGCCTGACATCTTGCAAACCATTCAAAACAAAGAGTGCACAATTATGGTGGCAATATGTATGGAAAATATTGAAAAGAAACAGGAATACTACGTTGCTACTGATATATTGGAGGGATATGACATTCAAAGTTATATGGACATGGAAGCACAACAAAGTCACCCTCATCCAGTCAGTGATAATGAACCACAAGTAAGACTCTGGATCATCTATCAATTTCTCTGCTTTCTCAAACTTCATTACTGTATCTAATATAAACCAAATGTTTAATGGAACAGGCCTCTGGATCATCTATCAATTTGTCTACATTCTCAAACTTCAATCAAGGCAAGAAAGAAGGTCCATACAAGTCACCATCATGCAGCACTATGCATCCTCTAAAAACTCGGTGACTTAATTTATTAATTACATCTTCTATGTTACTGTGTTTGTAAGACATTTTATTATTAAGTTATTATGGATCAGCTTTAAATCATAACTTAAACTTATTATTAATTATTCAGAGTGCTTTTTCAGTATTATCTTTAACAATTCAATCAATTAACTGAATTATAAACATACTAAAATAGTTAATACTTGAAAAAGAAATAGTACAATACATAATAAGGTCAAACATAAACATTACCTGACAACATGGAAAGACAGATATATATGTAGAGTAATAGTCTAAATTCAATTAGCCTTCTAAAAAAGTTACGGTTGATCAAATTCTTTTAGGATTCGAACTGCAAAGTGTCGAATATTATCAGTTTAGGACACTCAAAGACACAGAGATCACCAACTTTAAGATCCATACCTCTCCTAAATTGTAACCAACCATCAAGGATTGTAGTTCGCTTCCGGTCTCTTCTTTTTTTGATTTCAAGTTTGCAAGAACAATTTCCACTATTAGCTGTTATGTAATCATTTTTGCCCCAAATGTCAATCAGACCTTTAAACTCGGTGGAGACATCCTATAATCAAATAAAGTTAAAAAATATTATGACTATTTCTTCAATCCTACCTATATTATTAACACATCATTTCTCAAATTAGGATAATTTAATTCAATTAGAAAATATTAAGTCTAAATGTGGAATGCTTTAATATATTCAAAATAGAATAACTAACTAATTCATAGCGAGAGGTATCCTTCCGACTCACAAGGAGCACAAATTTGGGTTGCATGCATCCAAACAATTCCATAACCTGAAATATGTAAGTATGAAAAGAGGTCAAAAGCATAGGAAAACAATTACATAGATGCTTTATGAAAATATAAAACAAAGGATATGAAATTACTGGTGATTTATGAAAGAGTTCTTCAAACCAGGAACCAAATAAGAATGGAACAATGATACTTGATGCAAGTAAAGGCAGGTCAGTTAGGAACAAAATTAAGGAGGAGGTAACGCCCAAATTTCTGCATATATGGGAAGGAAAAAAAATTATGAATTTAACGAGGTATTAAATAAGTATTTTGTCTTTCTCGAAAAAATATTTAAATAACAAATTTTATTTTTTAAAGCCAATGCGAAGCGGGCATAAATACTAGTTACCAATTACATTTGTATTACACACTTTATTCAATGTTATACCCCTTCATCCCAAATTAACTGACCTATTTGATTTTTTTTGCAGTTAAATTACCCGAATTTTGATTGAAAATTATATATAACTATATAATTTAAATTTTTTTTATGAAATATATCATTATAAAGATTATTGAATCTACTTTCAATGTATCTTTCAGTTTTTAAAATTGTAAAAGAATAATTTTTAATTTTCAGTCAAATTAACCACTTAAAAGTCAAATAGGATAATTAATTTGGGATGTAGGTAGTATTAAAATCATTATTTTTAAAATTTGATTATATAGGTTTTTTAAAAATTATGCTTAATTTCACATTAACCATTCAAGTATATTTTAACGAACATATCGACTATCATTCAAGTCAATAAACCCTGACCTTATTTTCCTATAAAGCAACCGAAAATTTGAATTTTTTTTCTCATTTTCTCATTTTCTCTTTAATCTTAACCGTTCTTATTTCTCATTTTTTTTCTTCAAATTTATCAAGTAATATTGTTATCAATAATCAGTTAAAATACATATACCCATCTTACTCGATTACCAACCATGTCATTCAATTAAACCTTAGTTAATTACTATTATGACATAATAATATTTTGGTCTCCTTATTGAAAATTTAAAAATTTTGTTTTAACAAAATTCCTATACTCCTAAAATATGTATTAAATATTTATAATGATTAAAATCTTTTTTTTATTTATCGATATTCATATAGAGTGGACTTTAACACTACGCCATAAGTGCACATAGGCAATGCTTTTTAGCTAGTGTTGCACGAAAAGCGTTGCATTATCTATAACATTTTTGATTTTTTGCAACACAATGGAAACAGCGTTGCATTACATTTAAGCTACCGTTGCTTATTCCTGACAGTGTTGCGCAACATGCAACACCAGATGCTTTAGTGTTGCATTAGAAATTTAAAAAAATTAAATAATGCTGACATGGAAATAAATTGCTGACGTTGCAGTGGGGCCCACATGTGGGACCCACACTGCTGACGTGCCATGCTGACGTGGCAGTGGGGCCCACATGTGGAACCCACACTGTTGACGTTGTAGTGGGGCCCATATGTGGGACCCACACTGTTGATGTGGCATGCTGACGTGGCAGTGAGGCCCACATGTGGGACCCACACTGATGACTTGCAGTGGGGCCCACATGTGGGTCTCACATTGCTGACGTGACACTGGAAAGCGTTGCATTTATATCCTAATATTGCAATTGAGTTTTCTATGTTGCCTTAGATGTTTTAAAATTAATTAATTAATTAATTGTATTCAATTAATAGTTTTATTTTTTTTAAATTATTTTTCGACGATGCAACAACACGGATGTTAATAACTATTGATTTTAGTGATGTGTAAATTTTTTCATAACTATTGATGTTAATGACCATTTGAAACATTTAAATTTGGTTTTGTCAACCATGTTTCTGTTTTTATAGCTCTTGGATTTTTCTTGAATTTCAATTTTGCAAATCTCCTGGACAAAAATGCTAGATGTTCATCAACATCATCTAAGTCATCTTGATCTTCAGCTATCAATCCTTTGCCTTTGCTGAGATCAGACCTTCCTTCAGGAGCATTGATGCTTGATGAAGCTTTAACTAGTTCAACCTTTGTCTCCTCCATTCTCTCATGCTCAGCTACCAAAGCTACAGATCCACTCTTCTTTCTTCTTTTTTCCAACAGCTCATCTTGCTCCAATTCCAGCTCATAATTCTTCAAGATACCATACAACCTTTCAAGAGTGAAATCTTTGCATTCTTGTGAATTTCTTAAAGAAACTGTCATTGGCTTCCATTCCTTTGGTAAGGATCTGAGAAATTTCAAATTTGAATCCTTTGTTTGGTAGACTCTTCCAAAAAGATTTAATCCATTCAGCAGCTTTTGAAATCTACTAAAAGTATCATTCAAAGACTCATTCTCTTCAAAATGAAAATGCTCATACTGCTGTATAAAAAGTTGCATCTTGTTTTCTCTTACATGCTCAGTTCCTTTACATAGAACCTGAACTGTATCCCAAACTTCTTTAGCAGATTTACAATTTATGATATTGTCAAACATATCTTGGTCAACACCATTAAACAAAATGTTCATGGCCTTTTTGTCCTTACGAACTTCTTCAATATCTTCAAGAGTCCATTCTGCTTTAGGCTTTGGAATAGTCTGTTCATTGCATGTTGCATCTACAGCTTCAGTGATA
>PHNY01270829.1:451-14678 GCA_003724115.2 Anethum foeniculum | reverse complement strand
TATATATATATATATATATATATATATATATATATATATATATATATATATGTGTGTGTGTGTGTGTGTGTGTGTGTGATTGAACTCCCCTGTCTCTCTTCGTTTCTTGCTTCATCAGCTATCGTGGAGAAGAAGATGAATAGATGCCAAAAACAATTAATTATTATGAAATTGAATGGCTCTGCTGCTTTTAGTGTAGTCTTTTTATCAAATTGAATACTTAGCCAACTGTGGACCAAGTAAACAACTGAATACTTCAATAAAGTTGGTTGGGGAAGAGTTTAAAGTCGACCATTTGAATCCTAGAAGTCGACATGTCTTTCCCTGTATGTCACTTGGCCAATTCACCAAGTAAAGAGCTAGGAGTTGACATGTTTTCCATTGTATGGGACTTAGACAAATTTCTAGGCCTTTAACAAACCTAGGAGTCGACCATATCTTCACCTTTGAGAGCCTTGTCGATTCTTGAAATGGAAAGGAAGAGAAATGAGCTAGGGGGTCCACCATGTGCATGTTATTCCACCTTGCAGTCGACTTGTGCATCCTCAAACTCTTGGAGTCAACATGTACTCCCTTGATGTCGACTCTTGGTACTTAGAATATAGTCTTAAGTGCATGGAGTCGGCCATTACATGTTATAGAAGGCTGGGAGTCGACATTATGCACCTTGTATAGTCTTGTGCCTTAGAAATTTCAACCCATCCTTCTTGGAGTCGACCATATGCATTAGTATAGCCTTGGAGTCGACCTATCCTCTCCTTGTATGACTCAATGACTTAGTTTTTGAGCCCCTAAATCCTTGGAGTTGACCATAGCTCCTAATATAGGATGATTATGCCTCTGAAAAATATTCTCGAATGAGTAACAACTTGCTGTTTGTCCCATCTTGAGTCTGTAACAGCTTGCTGTTTGTATTACTGTGTAAGCCATAACAGCTTGCTGTTTGCATCACTTTGTAACTTATAACAGTTGTTGTTTACATCATTCTTGCATCCTTTTTCTATCCTTGCTTGTCTTCCCTCTTCTCGTCGTACTTAATCAAATGAACATTCCTTCCGAGTACGAACTCTAACTTGAAAATTCCTCTATAAATAATACTTGGACTCCTTTCACGAAATGCTGACGCCTAGTGCAACTGCTCTGGTTCATAGACGACTAACTTCGATTCAGGTCATCGTATCATAGCCTTGATTACATTGTTAAGTTTGCAGTAACTTCATTGCTTCGAATATTGACTGTCAATAAACAACTTACTTTCACTGGAATCTCTTCTGGTACTTAGACAACGTCTTCATTGTTACTACAATCTTGAATACTTTATTTTCTGTGCTTCACTGATGCTTGACCATTTAAATGAACTCCTTTCAGTGAGTATAACTTCAAGACTGCAACTATCTTCTTTAACCTTTGTCTTTACCATGTCTTCAATCCTTCAGATTCCCATGCTTCGAACACTGTCTATATTCAATCAATCCTAATACACTGAAATATTATGGTGGCACTTTGGCACTGAATCTTCAACACTTCTGAAACCCAGAAAGTCTTTAAACCTTATTCTTCACTGAGGCATGAACATGTTAATGAACTTCTTTCAGTGACCTGTAGTAGACTTCAAAACTTCTTCTAATGTTTTAATTCTTTGTATTTGTCTTCATTCCTTCTTGATTTCTATGTAAACGTAGTATTATTTACATGTTCTGTTCTAGTTTTGAGTTATCTAGTCTTCCTGTTCATACAGTTTCGCAATCTCGCCAACATTAATACAACTGTTTATGGCGCCTGTGTCATTCATATAGCTTTGTACTTAAACATGTATCAACCATACAACATAGTGGCGCCTAGAGGAGAGTTTTTGCACTTGAAATCTTCAGGAATACTGGCTGGTGGTGCTTACTAGGTGTCAGCTCGCTTTAGTGGCGCCTACAAGCTTCCTTGGTCAGTTTTTGACTTAGTTTCTTGAAGCCTTGGGTCAAGTGGCACCCAGGGGAGTTTTGAACTTAGTTTCTTCACCAAAAACTCCTTGGTGGAACCTACAAGATAAAAGGAACAACAAGTGGCGCTTAGAGTGCTTGTTTGGAGGTATTTAACTCAGTTTCTTGCACTAACATATTATGTGGCGTCTGGAGTGTGTTTTGGACTTAGTTCCTTCACCAAAAACACCTTAGTGGCACCTACAAGGTACTGGGAACAAGAATTGGCGCTTAGAGTAGCTATAGGATATGTTTTGACTTGGTTTTTGTGGCTAACAGCTGAAATTGCACCCAGAGTAGCATTTTTACTTAGTTTCTGTAGCTCTTACTTGCAAGTGGCGCCCAGAGTGCCTTGTGCACCACTTTTACTTGGATTAGGGCCTTAAATAAAAGGTGACCCCAAGTACTTACTTATATGGCCTTGGAGGCTCCAAAAACATGTTGTACGGCTTTAAGACTTAGTTTCTGAAGGCGTTTTAGTTGTTTAGTTGTACCGTCTTTCACGACTTCTCTTTAAGTATTCGTATAAACCACAAACCATTCTCTCATATACGAATCCTTACTTAACAATTCTTCGAATGATAGTACTTAGTTTCCCTTCACGGATTACTGACGCCTAGTGCAATTGTCTGGTTCATAGACGACTAGCTCCGCTCTCAGACCTTCGTATTATAAACACTACAAACCATTGTTAAGTCTTCTACCATATACAATCAACTTCACTTAGAATCCTTATGGTCTTCACACTAATCCTAATAACTATTTTGGATTTCTTCAACCTTATTACTCAATTACGTGAACATATTAATGAACTTCGTATGGTCTTATGTTGACAACTTCTTCACTGTACCTACCAAGATTATTATGTATATACCATAACTTCATTTTGTACTGATTCTAGTAAAACATAGAATTATTTGCAAGTCCTTATTCCATGTTGAGTTATCCAAACCAGCATTGTTGAGATAACATATCCAGCTTCGTCTTGCTCAAAAAAACTGATAACATCCAAGCTTTTGATCTGCTACTAGAGTAGGATGAAGAAATACTGGAGGAAGAAAGCTTTAATATGGCTATTCAGCAGATCAATATCATGTATGCTGAGCTCAATAGAGTGTTTGAGGATGGCTCGCAACCCAAAAGCTACAGAATCACATTAGTCTTTTCTACAAAAATCAATGCTCCCATGTTTCTAGCAGAGTTTGGATTTAATCACTATCAAGATCTTGTTCATATACCACGGCCGTTTAGAAGGCTAAGTGAAATCTTAGACCTTGATAATGGTTTAGGGCCACATTTGTCAACATTCAAAATAGCTCCAAACTTTGGTCGTGGAGAGGTTTTTAATCATGTAGAGCATGTTGGTCCACCAACTACTCCAACTCAAGATGGTATGATGTATATACATGAGTTTATCTTTCAGATCTTGCTAGATATGGCATTGAGAAACATTGTTCCATGAAACAATCTGCTAAACTTTGGTATGATGCATAATGGAAGATCATGTTTCTTAGAATGCTCTAATTGCTGCAAATGTTATGCAGTTTGTAAATGAATTTTCACATGATTTAGCAGGACACCAACTATATCTGGAGAATAAGCAAGCTTTGGGTTGTCGTCAAGTGGTCAGCACTAATCAAGGCATTATTTTTAGGGATCCGGTGCTACCTTCATTGACTTCTATCAATGAAGTAGATAGATATAATAAAGGCAAGGCAAAAATGTTTGAGGAGTCTAGCAGTATACAGGCTTATTATGGTATGGTTTGGAATGGTTGGTTTAATGAAGACAAGATGCCCCATATCGACGTTCTTACTCAAACTTCAGATTTTGGCGGCCACTTTGAGATTAGAATCTCATCTTACCCAGCTCGTTTTAATGACGATATAATTCTAATTGAAGATGATGACGATGTTGAAATATAAAGGTGTTTATTAGAGATTTAATGATTAAATTGGGTATTCATATTGGTCTTAGTTAGTCATTCGCATATAGTCATTTCAATGGTAGTAGTTGAGGGCTTCGGCCTTGTTTAGTCTTCTTCTATTTAGGTCTTATCTATGTTGTAAGTGTCGTTTGGATCTTAATATATATTATCTATGGCTGATCGGGAAAAAAAGGCATCAATGGAGCTACAAGAAGAACTTGAAAAATCATGGATGCTAGCCAAGCATACGCATACTCTTCATGCGTGTTCTTTAATATTTCAAAAAGAAATAAAAAGCATGTGTTATATATACTAGCTTAGACACAAACGTGCGATGCACAAGTTTCCGTTAATATTTTTATATATTTATATTATATATAATTTTAATGAAAATTTAATATAGATAATTAAATATCCAATTAATAATTACATAATCATTATTTTAATTTCAGTTTGTATAATTTCAAGATAAGATCAAACTATATAAAATGGTACATGATTGGGACTTGAACTATTAACTTTATTTGTAACTTTATAAATAATAATATAAATGTTCGTTGTTAGTTTGATTCGAACCTAAGAACTTATTTGTATCTTTACAAATAATAATAAAAATGTTTGTTGTTCAATGGATTCGAACATGGGAATTTTGGTAGTGCATTAATTTAATATTTGGATATTATTTGTTGTTAGTGGGATTCAAATCTCGGGACTTATTTATAATTTCATATATAATAATATAAATATTTTTTGTTGAAAGGATTCGAACTGGGTAATGCATTATTTTAATATCTAACGGTTCGAATTATTTGACTAAGAAGATCGGACGATCGCGAGAATGCATAATCAAAATGGAGGTGAACCAAAATATACCACATTGCCGTTATAATTTAAAATAAAATATACTCCCTCCGTCCCATTTAATTGTCTACGTGCACTATTTGCACGCATTTCGAGGCTATATAAAGTGGAGTTCCATAATTTTTTTTTAATATTTTTTTTCTGAATAATAGTTTAATGTTTAAACTTTTATTAAGAAAAAAACAAATTTTAAAAATATTGTGGAACTATACTTTAAAAAATTCTTAAAAAATGTGCCAAAATGTAAGGTAAAAAATTTAATGGGACAGAAGGACCGGGGAAATTGACGCCCATCTTGCAGGGGTCAAAAGGGCCCGTGTATGGCTGATATTCCGGTCCGTTCAGTTTGGTAAATAGGCGTGACGCCTTAAAAAAAAATGAGGATATGTGACAAATGTTTATCATATATCAAGTTTATTAGTTTTGAGACAATTAGATAACAAATGTATATTTAACTTTTTAATTAGAAATTAAAAACCTATAAATGAGGATATGTGACAAATGTTTATCATAGTCAAGTTTATTATTTTTGAGATAATTAGATAACAAATGTATATTCAACTTTTTCAACTAGAAATTAAAAACCAATATGATATATGTATCTTATAGAAACCCCGATGCAAATACGTTTTGAGAGTACTTTTTTTTATTTTTTTTGATAATCCGGTATCCGGGCCAGCTTGGGCGATCTTGAGAGTACTCTTGTTAAAAGAAACTTTATAAAATGAATAATTATAACTTTTTGCTGTGAATGATGATTATTACTGGTATTCGATTATATGTATGTGTGCAATAAAATTTCTAGGTAATGTAACATATATAGTAATAGAATATCTATAGATTTGAAATGGTTAATAATTATTTAAATTTAAATTCACAAACTTAATTGCTAAACGAGCCAAACAGACTCGTGCATGTCGCGAACATGAGGTTACTGCCTGCAGAAAAACTGTCCGGCGACAATAAAGCATTTCAGATAATTAAATAGTAAATCTCGTACCCATAAATAGCATCCTTGGAATTTAGAAAGGTACAACACTTGTAAGCTGTAAAACAGTTAAGCTACTGAAATACAGAGACCTTAAATTCATTAATCCTACATCCTAACTAGCCAGCAACTTGCTTAGTTCAGTTAAGCTTTCTGTCTTAGGAGCTGCAAGTGCTTTGCTAAATCATCCCTTAAGGCCTTTCCAAGTGGATCCAGTTCTGTACAACGCATTTCGACATACCCATTGTCATGATGACCAGACAATGGAACATCTGGAAGCAAAGAGTCCCCGCAGTCAATAATGATATTGTGTAGCAAACAACAAACTACAATAATGCTAGGCAGTTTATTCTTATCAGGTCTCCACATGACTTTGTTAAGAATTTTCCAACTGCCCTTTAAGTGCGAAAACGCCTTCACTGCCAGCAACCTCGCAGCATTATGACTTGAAGTGAACTCATCTGTGGTACTTGAGTAATCATCCTTTCCATAAGGAGTTATTAGCCACGGAAGAAGGGGATAGTCGGTTCCGCCAACTATGAATTCTCGAACTTCCACTCCTTCAGGGAGCGTTTTTGCATTTCCATTTAATCGCTCACTTCCTTCACAAAGCTTATAAAATCCCGAATACTTCAATAATCGGGAGATACTCAATCCTCCAGGCCAACCCGTTACAATATCAAGAAACCTCAACTCATGATCAACAATTCCCTGGCAAAACATGCTATAGTTCTGTACGTTATCACGCCAATCACCTGAAGTTTCAACAGCAGGAAGGGTCATTATGATATGTGTCGCATCAATTGCTCCACAGCAATTTGGCAAGCCAAAAGACACCTCGAAATTGGACTTGATTTCTTCCAGCTTACAGGAGTCAGGCCACTTGAGATGGTGCCTTCCACGTTCTTCCAAGGCTTCAATGAATCTCCAAGTCACTTGGGAAACTGTTGACTGACCTACTCCAAAAGAAAGGCCAACAGACACCTGGGATTCACCTGATGCTAGTCTTCTTAAAGCAATAGCAACTTGTTTTTCTACACTAAGAAGCCTTCCTTCGATGTTAATTAGACCTGAAGGAGGTCTAGAAATAAGGTCCTCTCTTACAAGAGAACAAATGTGTTCGAAAGTCTTCTTGGACACACGGAAAAAATACTTAAACCCTTGATCCTCATCCGAGGGTATCACTAAACCTGCACATTCGTTCAACAATATAAGCAATATATTAATACATTTCCATCAAGGCACAAGATTCCATTCACGTAAGCCCTAGTCCCAGATATAATAGCAAGTAAATCCAAGAATTCAATTAAACATCTACTAAGCTCCCAAGTTTTATATAACAAGTACCCAAATAGGGAAAAACTAATAAAGACATCACAATCTGTAAAAAACAAAACCAAAAATCTGCAGTGCAGCTTGTATTCGCTTACCACACACATATGTAATAATTTTAAGTTTCTAAAACTTGTAAATCAGAAAGAAGAAAACAGATAACATTGTGTGGTAAATGTCAATTAACATTGTCCTCTACACAATGCCTTCCTGAGACACATTTTTTTGACAGAAATAGTCTCTGTACTGCAATAGAAACATCTTAATGTGGGTTTAGTTATATACACATACCCATCAATCCCGCTTCTTGTTATGAAAGTACTCACATAGACATACACACACATACATAACATAACACGACCTCACTAAGGCTTGAACCTCGAACTACTGTTATCACGAAGAGGGGTATCCATTACCCAACAAATGTATAATACTATAGATCAAACAAATAAATTATGTATGAAAAACAAAACCGCAATTTAATTTACAAGCTCCACACAAAAATAATAAACTAAAAAAACTCAGAACTACATAATCAAATCAGTTGAAAATTCAAGAAAGGTACCTGGGGTTGAAGAGTTCTTTTGCCAGAAAACATCCCACCAATCAGAATCAACGGGTTTGATTTCAACTGGGACAACTGTGCTTGTAGTAGCTGTCTTCTTCTTCACCTTTTTTGAGTCTTTCTTTGCTTTCTTGGGAGCCATTCAACTCGATAGTTTCAACTTTTTGACTTGTAAGATTTAGGAAGTTATGTATAATTTGATGGGAGTAGAACTGAAAATTTGATTTTGTTCGGACAATTGAACCTCTTCTGAGTTCTAAACCCGATGTTTTCGGGTTTCCTCTTCCAGTTCGGGTTAATTAGCATGTTAGTCAACATATAATTGAAAATTTGTCATCAAGAAATTTAATGTTTCATATTTGACGTTTTCAAGTTAAATTGTATTAATTAATACAAAAAACAAATTTTAAAAATAAGGAAATGCATCATAATAATGTATAGTTGATTTTTTAAAAATCATTTCAAAAATTTTAGATAATGCAGGTTATATAGGTGGTAATTAGGATGATAACACGAGGTACATAGATGGTAATTAGTTTTTTTTATACAATTAACTTCAAAACAATAAATATTAAAAAAAAAATTCAATTGTATATAAATGGACCATAATTTTAACATATATTATTACTTTCGAAAGTGTAATTATTTTTACATTTATAATATTTTTATCATTATTTCAACCTGTCCTATAATACTTAAATTTATTAAAATATATTCAAAATTAGTTTTTTAATAAATATTATTACATATTTTTTAAAGTTAAAAAATTTATTTGTATTATTTATTTATTTTCTACAATTCATACTTATGTAAACATTTAAGAAAAAATATTTAACTATATATTTTTATTAACATAATCTATATATTTTTTAATCATTATAATTTGTTGAAGTATTATGATAAATATTAGTAAATACTAAAATTTAACATGAAAAAAAAAGGTTTAATACATAAGTAAGACAGCTAATTTTCAGTTTCAAATTAACCTAACCTCACATTTAATTTATTATCCCATAATGATTCACATATTAGATATTTGGAGTTTAAATTAAAACTTACAATATTAAGAATATTATGAAAAACCAGGATATATGTAAAAAAATTTGAGTTTTTGAGATGAGTTTGAGCTCAAACTCATTAGCTTCATACATATATTTTTGTGTTCGAACTCTTAACAAACTGAGACAAATTGAGCCCTTTTTAAACCAAACTCGAGTTTGTCCACGAGTTTTGTTTGCAATTCTAAGAATATGTATATCATAAAATAGAGTATGTTAGTTAAAAATAATGAAATGTTATTAAGAATATTTAGCCATAATAAAATATGTAAAAATAATCAACAAAAATGTATAAAGTATCACATCCAAAACATTTGACAGAAGAGTGATATAATATAGACAAAAAATAAATTCTAAAGACATAATTAATGTTGTATTAATTATGTATGGAAATTCATGTCCAAGACCGAGTCACGAACATCAATGTCACCGTCCATGTTGAGGACCGTCAAAGCATAAATGTAATGTAATATGTAATAGAAGGATTATAACTCAATATATGATAAAAATCACGAACATAATATTAATTATGAAGCACGGGCAGAAGATCAACTACAGGATAAATACAAAAAATCAAAACATGAAATTGAAGCTTGAAGTCTTTTGAAGAATCATGGAAAGAAGTTCATTCATATGTTCATTGTCTTTATGAAGAATAATATGTTAAAAGATTCCAAGTTACAAAGCAATGGATTGAATTGAAGTATTATAGATTACAGGATTCTAGTGGATTGAAGCAATAAAGCAGTTGAAGAACAAATCAACTTAAGGACCATAAAGAGAATGATACTTGATTTTCTGTGTTAGTCATCTGTGAACCAGTGCACTACGTGTCAACACTTCAAAAAAGGAAATATTGATCTATCATAAGCAGCAAGTTGAAGACAAGAAGTTAAAGACAAGGACAAGTCCTTGTCGCATCTAAGGCTCAAACCTTGGCTCTTGTCGCCTCTTGGAAGCTCTAGGGATGTTCAAGTTGCCTCTTAGATTAGGTACTTGATTCTTATTGCCTCTTGAAGTCCAAGGAGAAGTCTTGTTGCCTCCAAGCCAAGAAACATGTCGCCTCTTACTCATGTCGCCTCCAAGGACTTAACAGCTGCAACCTATTGTGAAGCACTTTTATGTGGACTTGGTTTTGCCACGTGTAAAGTGAAATTCAAGTCTACACAAAACCAATAGAATGAAATTCATTTCATTCATTCATCTTCTTCAGCTGCCAACTACATTTACGAGAGCTCCATTGAAGGCTATATTCTTTTTCAGAATCTTGTAATTGTACTATTATGCTGTCGAATTTATTGTAGCTAATCAATCTTGATTAGATTGTAGCAAACTCAAGGTTTATATTAATAAAACGATATATTCCTCGAACTTGTTTGTGTTTGATTCGATTCCGTACTTTAATGAAGAACATCTAAACAAATCGAATTATTTATGAGTATTTTATTCAACCCCCCTTCTAAATACTTTTGGACCTAACAATTGGTATCAGAGCTTGTTGATTGATATACAAATCAAGATCCCGGTGATCTAGACCAAGGAAACAAGTTATTGAAAAATTTCTCAAAATTTTTTAATTTTCAAAATTTTCAATTCTAGAAATTTTTTAATCTTAATAAATTTATTCCACCAACAAAGATGAGTACCCAGAAGACCGGTAGTATCAAGGTTCCACCCTTTGACATAGATAACTATAATCTATGGAAGAGAAAATTGATCCTGTTCATTAAAACATCAAATTCACTATACATGGGGATATTACAGAATGATCCGTATGTACCAATGGATATAGTTCTTGAATCAACAACCACTGCTGGAGTGCGAATCCCAAGAACTTCTACTCCCAAGGATCCCTCTAGATATACAGAGGCTGATAAGGATCTAGTTAGATTGGATACGAGCTTACAACTCATTATAGTGGAAGTTATGGATACGGATATGAGTCATCAGATTATGAGTAGTAACAGTGCAAAGGAGTTGTGGGACGTAATGGAACTACTGATGGAAGGAACTACTGAAGTGAAAGAGAACAGGTTGGATATTCTGACGTCTCAATACGAAGCGTTCAAGTCTCAGCCTGGAGAAAAGTTATCTTCTGTTTTTGAAAGAATATACTAAGCTGTTGAGCGAGTTGAAACTATAGGGGAAGACTTATCCTCTTCGTCAGACGAACAGGAAGTTCATGTTGACTCTACCGTCCTACCTCGAACAAAAGAACACATCAATCAGGGAAAGGCTTGACTTTGTTACCATGCCCCTGGATGTGATTTATGGAAAACTGAAAACATACGAGCTGGAACAAGAACAAAGAGCCATAATCTATGGTTCAGGTTCGGTAGACACGAAGAACACAGCACTCTCAAAAACCACTATTTTGGTTGCCCTTGAGCCTGAAACCTCTGAACCCAAGGTTGCATCCCCTAAAGCTGGAAAGGAACTGGTGATAGCTGAAGTGGTGATTTATCATGAGGAAGAAAGTGAATTCTATACTCAAGAGGAACTTGAAGAATTAGCTGATGAGTCAATGGCTTATATGGCTTCTAGATTCAAACATGTCTGCTTCAGGAAGAATCCCAACTACAAAACCAAGAGCTCGGTTGGAACATATTCAAAAGGAAGCTATTCATTAGGGAATAGCTCAAGAGGAGGATACAAGTCAAACTGGGTTGACCGAAATAAGACAAGATGATACAACTGCAATGAACTCGGGCATTTTGTAACTGACTACAAGAAGCCTAAACAAGCAACTGGAAGAAAGGAAGGGTATGAAAAGAAGGAAACTTATGAAGATCTAAGGAGGAAAAATGAGAAGCTGAATGCTTTGTTTGCCAAGCAAAAAGGAAAAGCTTACATAGCTGAAGGAAAAAGCTGGGATGATACTGACTCTGATGAAGAAGAAAAGTATGGAAATCTTGCACTTATGGCAGACTCTTCAGAGGAATCAGCACAATCATCTCAGGTTCCTATTCTAACCACTATTGACATGTCAAATGATGAGTACAAAACTGCTGTTCATGATATGAGTGTAGAATTGTTTTACATTCATACAAGCATGCTAGCATATGAAATGGAAAATTCTAAGTTAATTTCAAAAGATCACTAATCTAGAATCTAAAAATGAAGAACTAAGCTTGCTTGTAGTCTTGTAGAAGATCTTAAACTAAAGAATGAGTACTTAGAAAACAAGGTCAAGTGTAACGCTGAAATAGAAACAATTCTTAGAAATCAGATTGCTGAGTTAGAATTAAACTTAAAAGCTTCTCAGACTTCTGCTAGGACTTTTTAGGAGATCATAGATAATCAAGAACTTAGCGCTAAAGTGGCTATAGGTTTTGATTACTCTAAGAAAGCTGGTAAGAGACATGTTGGTATTTCTGGGACCCCTATGTTTGTCAAAGAAACTGTACCACATGTCGTCAAGGATGTCGAGTCTCCTGTGTTTATCAAACCTGTTTCAGAACCCTTAGATGAACAAAGTTTGTTAATCAAGGAAGAGTTACTTGTTGAGGATTAAAAAAGAAGGTAGTAGAGGAACCCCTTAAAACACCTAAGGCTTCAGTTAAAAATGATAAATCTAAAACTGAACAAGGTGGAAAAACAAGGACCTGAATCACTTAAGAAATCAGATAAAACTGAAAATCCTAAATCTGAACAAAGTGTTAAAGTTAAAACAAAGAAAAAAAGGAATGGGAAAGTAGGTGTTAATAAAAAGAATGATTTTGCATCTTCCCCGTCTGTATCTAGAAAATTGTGTAATAACTGTAATTCTGCTGGACATTTTATATGCATGTACTAAGATCAAAGTAGAAACTGTTGCATCTTCTAGTATCGCTACAAGAAAAAAGGATCATAAACAACCAAAAAAATTGGTCGTAAATGGTCCTTATCGGTTGAAAATGATGGCAAAACCGACCGTGGAACGACCGATACCATCGGTCGTTTAAAACCGGGTTGGATTTGACCCATCGGTCAGAAATAAAAGCAAAACCGACCCTTGACCGACCAACATTTTCGGCTGTTTATAACATTTTGATCTTTTAATATGTGACCCCACATCCACGGTGGAAAGCCACTTCATAACTATTTCCAACCAACTAAACAATATTTCGGTCGTAAATTGGTGGTCGCAAATAGGTACTCATTTTCAACCGGCATTTTTAGTAAATATATTTGGTCATTTATACCGAAGGAGATGGTTGGAAATGACTTGAATTCGGTCGTTTTTGCTGAAGAAGACGGTTGTAAATGAGTTGAATTTGGTCACTTATGCTGAAGAAGGTGGTTGTAAATAGCTTGAATTTGGTTGCTTTTAAAGGAAAAGTATGGTAAAATAGATACAATAATTTGGTAATTTTCACAACAAATACATACAAATTGAATTCTTTGAATGCAAATAATGGAATCATTTAAACATTTTTTATTATCATCATAAAATTGTAGTGATACAATCAACTAAAACAAAAATACATTATTACTAAAAAATCTATATTGAAGTACAATATAACTAAATCAAACACTACTTGTTGTAGTCTTTTATCTTTAACATCATCACCTTCTCCAAAAGTTAGCCATCTTCTTCTTCACCATCATTATCTTCAACATCCGTTTGAACAAAACGATTTTATCGATTACCTACAATTAAACCAAGCATTGATTAATATACGAACATACATGTAATATTGAGATTGAATACAAACATACATATCTAAAAAATGCAAATTTATATATCTATATATTTTAAACTAGAGAGATATAAACAAATACATGCTCACGATTAAGTTTGCAATGCGATTACCAACTGAATTCGAAGAAGTTGAAGCCGATTACACCAAAAATTGGGTATTATAATGATATGATAGATGAAATAGAAGATATACAAATGAAATGAATGAGAAAAACTACATGTTAAAACACTAAGTTGGATTAAATCCAACCGGATGACCCAAAAATTCGGTTGGTTATGTAATTAGAATTTTATTCAAATTTTCATGAAAATTCAAATTTCCCCCTAAAAATTTCATGAAAATTTAAAATTTCTAAGCTAAACTAAAAGCAACTGAATTCGGTTTGTTATAGTCGTTAAGTGGTTGGTTTTGTAATGGCAGATTATTCAAATTTTCACGAAAATTCAAATTTCCCCCCTAAAAATTTCATGAAAATTTTAAAATTTTAAGCTAAACTAAAAGCGATTGAATTCGGTTGGTTATAGTCGTTAAGTGGTTGGTCTTGTTATGGCGGGTTATTCAAATTTTCATGAAAATTCAAATTTCACTCCTAAAAATTTCATGAAAATTTAGAATTTTAATGTTAAACTAATACCGACCGAATTCATTTGGTTATAATCATTAAGTGGTTGGCTTTATCCTTAACCTGAACGTTTCTTGTTATAATGTACTAACAATCAAATCTATTATGATACGATTTTTTGCGTACATGTACAATTAATAATAAATTTGACATCCTTGGATCGTTTAAAAAATTAATTATGTATTAAAATTTTCTAACCCTAATCTAACCCCCAAACTT
>PHNY01270755.1:462-11468 GCA_003724115.2 Anethum foeniculum | reverse complement strand
TCAACTATAATGTATATTTACTTTCCGCTTACAGCTTTAGGTATGCTGAACCGGCCCATTAGGCCCAATTCATTTATCTTGGGCTTAGAATCATTAATGTATCATTAACAATCCCTATCACAAACCCAACTCACCATCCATCCTCCACACATCACAAGGCACCACCTTTCCCCTCCCTCCTCCTCCGCCGTACTCCACCCTTACCCTGCATGAAAAAGCTTCCATCCCCACCGGAATCCTCTCCTTATTTATCAACCACACCACCACTACATCCTCAGGCCCAGTCCCAGGCCTATTAACCATCCTCCTGTAAGCCAGATTGACCCAGCTCACCCCTCCATCTCCATCGGATACAAACCCTGGACACGTGTCCCTCTCCAAACTCCTGACTTTCTCCACATCCGTACACCCTATCCTCCTCCCATGTTCAAAACCATCTGTGACACACTCTATACTCACCCAAGACTCCACACCTCTCAGATCTGATAGATTAGTAGACCCTCTATCCACTGAGCTACCCGGAAGCAACTCTAACGTGACCCTTACATGCGTTTCATCCAACCAACTAGTTTCATCATCACTTTTTTTCTTTGTGTTGTCTACACTATTCTTTTTCACATTTTTATTAACCCTAACGTACTTTCTCTTTGTTCTTTTCTTACCAATCACTTCTTTCTTCCCCAGATCTGAGTTACTCGAATCTGAACCGTTCATCACCGGTTTTGGTGCAATCGGCCGGAATCTAAGCATTATATGATTCATTATCGTCTTCTCCTGACTCACTCTTCGATTTCCACCGTCCATCTACCGAATTTCTCTCTCTTTATATACACACACTAGTTTAAATATACTTTCTCTCTCTACATAACTTTTATAAATTTTATGTTTCTATTTCTATTATCTCTCCCGGGGGTTCATTTTCTCGACGAGATGAGTTGGAAACAGTACGGTCGGTTTTGGGCTGTACTGCCACGTGTCTAGGGCTAGACTGGATGGGAGCATTAAACCAAGTGGGTCCCAGTTAAAGCAGATGCATCACAGTGAATGGAAGGCTGTGATTGGAGGATAGGGTCTGATCGATATAAATACGAACACGTATATAAATATTGTTGAATAAAAGGAGGGCACGTATGAGTCTATGATTAGGCTAAGTGGAATCAACTTTTGTTTGGGAGGTTCCCGAAGCCGGACGCGTGTATAGTCGTGGGTGATATGCACGCGCTGGGTACGAGAGTGACGGGTTTAGTTAGGTTGGGACAAGGAAAAGATTGCAAGTGTATGATTGGTTGGGTTGGGTGTCGTTGTAAGTACGTGGGATGAGGACGCGTGTATGGTTTGATGAAAGTTGCAGCACAGCAGGGTAGGGGCCAGAGTTAATATATTTACCTATTTCATCATCTTTATGGGTAGAAGAGATCGAAGGGGTATGGTTCATGTAAGCATCATATACTATGATATAAATTATTGATTACATTCGAGTCAAATTTGAAAATTCTAACTTACTTTGCAAACTTGATGTATCTATTTAGCCTTTTTTTTTTTTTTTGTTTAACATGTTTTTGAATTGTTTCAGTTTTATTTTGAAATGTTTTTGACTGATTTTGACTTAAATTTGTTATTTCATTTGTTCTTTTGTGTGCCCGAACTTTCTTTCATTTTCTTGATTCTTTTATTCTAGATATTATTAATGGCAATAATTTAATCAAAGAATGCTTTATGTATTAAGATTTCTTCTTCCCCAATATTCATGCAAGCCTTGATTTTCAAGTCATGCGGTGATTTTTACTCAAGCGTATGTTAGTATTTCTGACTAATATCTGTTTTTGGTATCTTTAGTTGTTTTGCTTATGTTACTTTTTTTTTTTTTCAGGGTTTTGCTTATGTTACTTAGGTTAGGGTTTGTTTGGATAAATTTATAACTTATAAGCTGATAAGTTGATAAGTTGAAGGTTAGTAACAACGTACTTTTTTCCAATTTATTTTTATTTTTTTTAAAAAAAATTGATTTTAAAATATAAGTTTTTAAATGTATTTCTAATTTAAAATTCATGAATTAAGATAATTATTTTAATAATTATTTATTTTAATTCATTCAAGTAAAAAAAAGTTCTGACTTGTAAGTAAATTTACTCAAACACTTATATAACTTATAAGTATTTATCAACTTATCACTTATTTAGAACTAATTGTCCGTTTAGCAAATCTTAAATCTGGAAATAAGTTACTTATTTTCAGAAAAAATATGTGTATATGTACTTTTTCTGAAAATAAGTAACTTATTTCATATTTTGAAAATTAGATTTGATTTTAAATTTGGGTAATAAACATTTTGTATTCAAAAAAAAATTATATATATGAATTTTTTTAAAAAAATAAGTAACTTATTACTTGTAAGTTAGTTTGCCAAACGGGACCATATCATTTTAAGTCATAAGTAGCACTTAGTTTGTTTTATATACACAAATTTATACAATTATATGCTTGTTTTCCTATCGATCTCAACCTTTGTTTATTTGTATACTATTATTTATCTCTCCACCCCTTTCTTTGTGAACTTGTGTACTTTAGCATGCTTCTGTACTTGCATGTTTTTACATCTAATTAATCTCTGTTATGTTATAAAGTGAATAAATACAAACTCATTTTACACCTTTTTCTTATTAAGTTATTGTCACATACTTCGATTTAAAACTCCATGATATCTCTAATTCACTGTTATATAAAAAGTCATTTTAAACGTAATAACTTTGATTTCCTAACTTACTTATTGTGTTTATTTGAATATCATGATCGTAGCTGACAAAAAATATACATATAATGATTTTATGCATTTTTTTTATTTTATATGTTGTGTGAATATTAATTTTCTTTTTTATGGTAATAGTTTCAAGTTTAATTTAGTACCTTTTCTAGAAGTAGAATAATTTAGATAGAGGCATTTGGTTTGGTTGGGAGTGTTGTTCAAGGGGACTATAGTTTAATTCACCTGATATTTGGTTTGGTTGAGAAATTTATATTTTTAAAATTATTACTTAAATTTTAAGATATAGATTTTTTGTATTAGGAGAGGTGAATATGAGAGAAGAGTATGAAAAATCAAATTTATCACCATCATTTTATATTTATTTAAGCAATTAAATGTAAATGCTTAATTAAAAAATGAAATTTTAATATACTGATCAACTTAAATAAATAATCCGGGATCCCTACTTTTAGTTTATACATAAAAATACTATATTTTGTATTTTGAAACTTATTATTTTTTTTATCATTTTTTCTTTAGATTCTTTTTCTTTTGTCATATTATTTTCGTAATTTAGGGTTATCAAAAGTTAAAAAAATGGATGTTTATAGCTTGAAATGCAAATATTTACTGTGTTTTTATTCGAATATTAAGATTATATTGTTTAAATTCCTGAGAATATTATTTTCGTAATTTTTTGTATTTTTTGAATGAAAAAATCTTTTTTTTAATTATTATATCTTGGTGTAATTTATGTACGAAAAGTAACTCTCTTAAAGAAATTGTTAAGTTTTTAACCATTATTGTTTTGTGATTTTGAAAATTTATATTAGCTAGCTTAAAACCCGTGCTATGCACCAATTTTCTTTAATATTATATAATTTTTTGATTAAACTTGAATTAAAAATTTTAATATTATATTATTAATTTAAATTGAATCGATAAAAATATTTTAGTTGAAAAAATAATTGGTTAGTTATTAATAACTATGACATTATTATTCTACTAAATATAATTACATATGCTATTATTGAAAAAAAGGCTTGCTTAAGTTGTTTTAACTGAAAAATATTTATTAACAATTAAAGTATTACTTTTATTAAATAACATTACCCGAGATATTTGTGAAAATAGAGGTATTTTAGTTGGGCAAAATATAAAATTAACATGTTTTAGTTAAAATAGATAGTCGATGTTTGAGTCGAAAAAGTTAATTGGTTTGTAATTAGTATTAATAATATTTTTAATAAACGATCAAAAACCAAATTCTTAAATGACCAAAAACCAAAATCTTTATAATAGTACTAGCTTATAACCTGTGCAATTCACGATTTTTTTTAAATATTACATCATTTTCTAATTTAATTTGAACTAAATTAAATCGAATTACTCGTGTAATTTTGGAAAAGTAGCAAATTTGTTGTTCAAACAAAAACAGTAATGTGTTTTAGCCGAAAAAGTTAATTGGTCAGTTATTACTAATTATAATATTTTATTTTATTTTACTAAATAGAATTTCCTGTGATATTTTTGGAAATAAAGATGTTTTAGTTAAAAAAATAAAAGAGGTTACATGTTTTAGTTGAAAATGGTAATTGGTTTATATACTAATTAGGATTAAAAGAAGTTACTAGTAATTATAACATTTTCTTATTTTATTTTATTTATTTTATTATATGAACTAGAATTGTCCATCATATTTTTGAAAAATGAGGTGTTTTATTTGGTAAAAATAAAAAAGAAAAATTATTTTAGTTGAAAAAGATAATTGATTTGTATATTAATCAGGATAAATATAGATATAGGTTTAAAATAAGGTGGTCATAAAATTAATTAAATAAAGGTAATCAAGTAAAACTAACATTAATAATTAAATAAGGGTAATTAAGTAAATACAGCTTGTACCAAATATCATGCATCGCACCAAATTTTCAACGTTTCGTTTTCAATGTAATACTAGTTTATAACCCGTGCGATGGACAGATATTCTTTAATATGATATTATTTTTAAATTTTATTTAAACTAAAATCAGTTAGAAATATCCGTATTATTTTGAAAAAGTAGCAAATTTGTATTTAAAACATAAAAGATAAAGTATTTCAACTGAAAATTTTAATGTGTTTGTTATTAGTAATTATAGTATTTTATCTTAATTTATTAAATAGAATTGTCTGTAATATTTTTGGAAAATGAGATATTTTAGTTGGAAAAAAATAAAAAAGGCAACGTATTTTAGTTGATAAAGGTAATTGTTTTATATATTAATTATGATTAAAATAGTTCTTAGTAATTATAATATTCTATTTTATTAAATAAAATTGTCCGTAGAATTTTTGAAAAAGGAGGTGTTTTAGTTGGTAAAATAAAAATGTAACATATTTTAGTTGGAAAAAGTAATTGGTTTTATACTAATTAAAATTAAAATAATGGTTATTAGTAATAAAAAATAAAAACGGTGACATGTTTAGTTGAAAATGATAATTGGTTAGGTAACAATAGTTATAATATAATTATTTTATTTATTAAATAGATTTTTCGGTGATATTTTTTGAAAAGAAGTTGTTTTAGTTGACCGCCATATTTTTGAAAAGAAAATGTTTTAGTTAAGTAGAAAAGTTGACATGTTTAGTTGAAATAAGTTAGGAGTGTTTTAGTTAAAAAGGGTAATTAGTTAGTTATTTGGGAAATGAAATGTTTTAGTTAGAAAAAATTGAAACGGTCACATGTTTAATTAAAAAAGATAATTGGTTAGATAGCCGTAGTTATAATATTATTATTTTATTTAATTAAATAGATTTGCCCTTGATATTTTCAGATAAGGAGATGTTTTAGTTGAACGTGATATTTTTGGAAAAGAAGATGTTTTATTTAGGAAAATAGAAAGTTGACATATTTAGTTGAAAAAGTAATAGAATTTTAGTTGAAAAAGGTAATTAGTTCGTTGTTTGGGAAAAAAAATGTTTTAGTTACAAAAAAATAGAAACGGTTACATGTTTAGTTGAAAAACTTAATTCGTTAGGTATAGTACTTGTAATATTATTATTTTATAAGACTTGCCGTGATATTTTGGAAAAGCGGATGATTTAGTTGAATTTTGATTTTCGATTTTCGAATATTTATTTCAATTATTAAATAATAAAATAATATGTATTATAGCAGCTACACAGTTGCCTTTTCTAAGAAAAAAATTACCTTCTAAATGAAACATATTACCTTTTATTTGTTTTATTTTAAATGTAATTATATTGTGGATCTGAATTTTAATTTATAGGAATGTTTTATTTTAATTACTAGAATTATATTGGGAATATGATGATAAAAATATTACATGAATGTTTTATTTTTAATAAAATTATATTAGGAATTGAATGAATAAAGTACAAACCAGACTACCAACGAAACTTTCAATATTTCGTTTTTAATATAATAGTATAGATATAGATAGTATTGATTGATCAGAATATACTTAAATACTAATTAAGTAGGGGTTAATTAAGTAATTTCAGCAAGTACCATACGACCGTCTGACTATCGAAAATTTAACCTTATAATTTCAGAGGCTGCTAAAAGAACCAACAATCAATATTTTTGGTGCAAAGTGTCAATATAAATAATATAAAACCAATTCGGAAAAACATCTATTATTAAAGGGTGTAAAATGCTATTTACTCAGAAATTAATTGGTTAGTTAAATGATTGACCATATTTAACTTGAAAAATTATTCTATTTTATTAAATATAGTTGACCATAGTTTTCGAAAATGAAATGTTTGAAAAAAAAAGGATAAGATATTTTAACTTAACTGAAAAAAGTAATTGATATTTTAGTAATGATAATTGATCGAAAACCGAAAAGCATTAAACCCGATGATCTCTTTGAAATTGAATTTCACAAAATAGAAAATAGAAGAACGACTGGCTAGAATTTTACTTGAGTTTTATTTTCAAGAAGTTCCTCGATGAGTTCGACTCCGAGACGAACATCAGGATTCAGGGGTGTTTGAAAGCAAGCAGGCTCACGGTATCTTAACAAAAGCTCTAATAAAGAAATTAGGCAATGTAAAATACTATTGCAGTATAAGATGGTTTTATATTAGAGACTCACGATCCCCCAATTTCAAACTGAAAGTATTCTAGTCTATATACAAATTTTATGTACCAACTGTGTGTTTCCCCACCCGGCTGTCTCAAATACAGAACAAATAATAGGATGCCGTTAATTTGTGCAAGGTCCTTTAAAGAGTAAGAATCTCATCAAAGAGGCACGGATCAAATCACCTTTTAAGGGTTGTACTTCGTCCAAATTGACACAGTTACAAATGGGTTGGCGTCAACTAATATCATCCTTGAGATAAATTGTCAATGATACTAGCCACACATCAACTACACCTGAAATAATCAGAGCACATATTAAAATTTTAAATTTTTTGATATATTTGAATTTTCGGCTTTTAGTACGTATATAAAATTTTAAATATGTGTACTCTGCAAAATGAAGATGAATTTTACATATAATTCAAGGCATTCCGAATTATTCAAATGCTAAATTGATCATAATACACTTGACTTCAAAATGAATATCTGGTTAATCATCAAACACATGACTTATTGGGTCCAAATGTATCAATTGAGTCACTCGTTGCAAATTTAACTCAATTTTGTCACTAATTTGAAAAATCGTATCAATGAAATCATTTTTCAATGATCAGGATGATACAAAATTTTAATTTTTCAGTGATAGGTTGATAGAAAATTTTAAATTAGTGACCAAATTGAATCAAATTTGCAATGAATAATTTAATTATACATTTGGACCCAATAAATTACGTGTTTAATGATTAGCCAAAGAATATCCGCTTATTGTAATGTCTCAAACTCTTTCCGTCGTAAAAAAAAAGAAGAAAAACAGCCATATGGCCCATATCCCACAGCCATATGTAAGAAAGAAAAGTTTATCCTCCTTCGTATAGCAAAACACAAGAATTTTCATTTAGTACTAAAGTCCAAAGATTGCAGACAAACATATAATGTGTGCAGATTCTATTGGGCTCTCATCATATCCTCCTTCAAGAACTCTCCATCTGACATGACTACAATACAACTATAACCATCAAAACAGCCCAAAAAAAAAAAAAAAGAGCAAACATGACTACAGCATGACTATAACCAGCAAAACAGAGAAAAAAGAAAATTATCATGCTTTTGCAGTGCAAATACTGCAAGCACATGCACACCTAAGAACACTAAATTTCGAGGAAATCATGGGTGATTTGAAGAGATAGGATTGGTTCAACATCCACAACCAACTTTTGCGACTTGAGAGTGGATCAGCTCAAGCATCTATACTATCCTGCTTGTATAAAGGCCAAGGAGAGTGCAGATATCCACTTAAATCCCTTCTACAATAAACAAGAACAGCAAAGCAGGGGGATTAACAATCTCTTATGAGCTAAGACACTCAAATTTTGAAGTACCGAGTACATACCAGTTTCCTCTCTTCCGTTTCTGGTTCGGCATGAAGAACTGAGTTGCTGGCCACAATTCAAGACAATGTACAATTGTGCAGTAGTCCATAACACCTATAAATTTTCAAGTACTCCTGAAAAGAAGTTAAAAGAGAAAAAAAAAAAAAAATCAACCTGTGCTTCTGTTGTCGGAGTACCGTATTTATACTCAACAGCTCCATCATTAATCATTTTAGACGTACTATAGCACCCCCAGGGAAGTGCTGATTATACTGCAATCCTTCTCGGACTACATAACAGCACCATGACAATTCAGAAGGGTAAAGATACGAGACACAAGTAACTTTTTAAAACAAACCACTTCAACAACTTGATTACTTGAAGCAATATATAAAGTTATAGGAATACATAAATCAGCGTATCTTCAGATTAGATATCATTTAACATGAGCTAAAACAATAAGAAAAATTATGAAATCACTAATATTAAATGTTGCAGGACATGTGAACGTGTACGCTTGGTTGGACCCAATAGTTATTGATGCCCGCATAGGTGATTTAATAGGAAGCTATTCAGATTATTTATTACCCGCTACGATAAATGTCTCAATGGTAGGGGTGGCAAAATGTACTATTGTTTAGTCTTGATTAGTATTCAGAGCAAAAACCATATTCTATATAATTATTAAAAGATACAACATAATTAAAAATTTTAATATTGTACATTACTACTTGTGATCATCTTATTCTTCTGAAAATAAGATACATTTCTCAAAGGAACACATTATTGAAATAACATTACATTCTTAATATTACTCCAACACAAGAAATAGTTCACCTGTCCTCTCTTTATGCATTCATACTTTATGTTGCGGTACATGTGTGCGTTGATTAAAAAATGATTTAAAAATAAGATATATAATCAGGCGAAAGTAAGATACGTACTAAGGGTGTGTTTGACATTGCTGTTGCAGACAGAATAACAGTTTTTTGCTGAAAAACAGCTAAAAAACTGTTTGGTAAAATTCAAAAACTGCTTTTCTGAAAAGTACTTTTGACCTGAAAGCTGTTGTCAGAGAAAACAAGTACCCCCATGCTTTTGGAAAAAAGCTGCTTTTCAGCTTTTGCAGGAAGCAGATACTGATTTCACCATCAAATCTCACCAAAAGCATTATTTATTTAATTTTTTACATCAAAACATATGTATATAAAAAATATTACTCCCTCTGTCCCTCTGAATTGTATACATAATTTTTTTAAAATTCGACACGCATTTTAAGGTGAATATAAATTATATTTCCGTAATTCATTTTTAAAATTTTCTTTTTCTGAATTAAACTTCAAGTGTTATACTTTTATTTAGAAAAAAAAAATTTAAAATTATTTATGTAGCTATGTTATAAATGAACGTTAAAATGCGTGCCGAGCCCCAATGTATACTACTAAGGGGGACGGAGGGAGTACCAAATAGTCATCTGATTTTTAAAACAACATTTTTTTCACCAGCACTTTTTCTAACTGCACAACAATTTTTAATAGCTCCCAAACAAAGCCTAAACAAAAGCAGTAACAGTGAAATTTGATGAATTATGGTCAAATTACGGGTTATAGCATATCAATACCATATCACAAATACATCTGATTTGCCGCATGGTTTTTCTCCTTCACATACCCGCAGGGGTTGGGGGGATCAAATTACAATCCCTTTATCAAAGTTGCGGGGTAGCGGTAGCACAGATCAGGGGCAAGTGCTATCGAAGCCTCTTTGCCCATAGACGCTACACCGAAATACCAATAACTGTGATAAGACAAGTCTATATTCTCAAAAAGACCATAAAATTGATAGAAAACAACAGTATTCACAGCATGAGGCAGAAACTAGGCATATGCATAACTGTCACTTTCTCTAGCACAAACGCCTTTCTTAACGCAAGAAAAACAATTAAGAATAAGAAAACCATTTATGTCATTGTTAAATGGAGTACATAATATGTAATAACCTCAATTTTATTCAAATACCTATATACGTGTTTTAAATAAGATTTAGTTTAAAAATTATTTTACTAGATAACTATGTTTAAATATCTCATAACAATTTCTGTTATGTTGATTACATGATTAGTATTTAAATATAGGTTGATAAAAGACGTGGATAAGATATTTACTTTAGTTTAGGAATCAGTTGAGCGGGCTTGTAAATAAATAGGATCATAGCAAGAGTGTTAAGAGTGTACACTTATCATTTATAACTCACTCTAATAGAGAGAATATGGCACCTACACTTATATTCTATAACTCGCTCTTATAGAAGGGAATTGACAAGTGGAGTATATTAGCTGGTTTAAAAGAATACAAGATCAAGAATATTATTAGTTGAACTGTGATGCCTCGGAGGTTATTGTTAAGTGTCTAAGTCATTGAGGTAATGTTATAATATTTATATAAATGAATATTAGTATATCATATTATACTTATGTTATCTTGTATGCATTTTTAATCCTGTATAGGAGGAGGTGGACGTTAGTGGGGATAAAAGGCACACAAGATTTACAGTGTAGTTTAGCTATCTCAGGTAACGATTATGTTATTTAAAATTTATATTCATATCAGCATGCTTATCATTTTGTATGTATTCATTATTTATTGATTAAATTTTTGACCATTATTATATATGTTGTGCAAGACATGCCTGTACTTTAACAAGACTAAGTCAAATTGACAATCCTGAGTAAGTTGTATTGTAATCTTAGTTTGTATTTTGTACTTGTAACATCTAAAGTCTGTATATATGTCAAAAG
>PHNY01270725.1:486-13249 GCA_003724115.2 Anethum foeniculum | reverse complement strand
AGCTGGGCTGGGCCGCTGGACAGGGCTGTCCCTGGGCCGGGCTCTAGCTGGACAGGGCTGTCCCTGGACCGGGCTCTAGCTGGACTGGGCTGTCCCTGGACTGGGCTCTAGCTGGACTGGGACATTTATATCCTATCACTGTATTCCCACTTTGCATCCATTATTAACTTTACTTTTGTACTATTATAATTATCTTTGGGATTTGTAGCCCGGGTTTTGGGGAATGACTGTGAAAGTCATGTTTAAGATTGAAATCTAGTTTTTATCTCTAATCTGGCATTATTTCTAAACAAACTTAGGTCATCCATCATCTATAAAACTGATTTTGCAACATTCATAACCTTTTCTTTGTGGCAAGGTGAAGAATGACAGTTTCAGAAAACTAATCAACGATACAGTAACAGTAACAGTACTTGTACCAACACTGCGAAACAAACCAAGTTTGTATAACAAACACACACCCTTTTCCACATTAAAACCAGGGAAACCACTGCCTTTTCCTACTTGGTCAACTTTCACCATCACATTATAAGAGTACATAAAACACTGAAAAGTTGAGTGCCAAAAGGGACCGTCTTGTTCTTTTATGAGACTTGGACCTAATCAAACAACACACAACCAAAAGAAATCATAATTATTAATGTCTGTTTTGGCAAGAAAAAGAAATTTTAGTTAATGCTATATCTTGAGTATGCGATTGTTGTCCGTTTGTAATTATTTCTTGGCTGCCGAGTGGCCACCTTGTTTTTTTTTTTTTTTGCCATAATTGTATGTATGGTTAAATACTTTATATTTGTATCATGCATGGCACAGTGGACAATGTATGTCAAGTAGCAATCTTCTGGATCCGCCAAATTTTTCTACAACAATATCGTTTGTATGTATTGTCCGTTGGGGAGTTTGTTCACTTATTAAGGGCAACATTTCCTTGCACAATTATTTTTAATTTACATATACAAAACGTGATTAAAGATCTAAAGTCCAATTCAGACAATTGTATAAACATTTTGGAAAGTGTTAATAATTTAAGTTAGATCCTAAAATGGATTTTCGAATTTAATGACTCAAATCATCCTCTTTTTTTTCACTTCTCGTAATTTATTCAATTCAGGTGCACTTTTTCAACTTCCTCAAACAAGAACATGAAACAAAACTTTAGTACAATTATAAAGGAGAGCATCCAACCATTACTTTTCCACAATGACAATTTTATGCCATTACTTGATTTTTTTTAGGTTGAAAATCTAGGTCGGAAGTCGTAGATCTAATAATAAATACAGTCTAGATTACGAAAAAATTGTTAACCACTATTCTTCAAAATCTGAAAATTTGATCATTATTTTAAGAATCAGTATAAAATACGGTCACGGCCAGGTAATTTACTCTTTAAATAAATTATTTAATGACGAAAATTTATAATAAAAGTTAATGCAGCCATTTTTTAAAGGTGGGAAGAAAATTCGCTGTTGTTTTAAGAATAAAAAAAATGCAACCACTATTTTAAATATTAATATAAAGTTTATTCAATAAAAATATTATATTCTGACACGCTATATCACATTGTTGGGAAATGTTTTTTACTTAATTTGGAACCACTAACATTGCCTATACTTTTAATAAAATTACATTAATAATCTTTGTTAATTATATTTTAAATTTATCAAATAAATTTAAACTCAGATTTTGGTCAAACTTAATTAATGAGATAACGGGATCACAATAATCTAAAGTAATTTAAGTAGGGTTTTGTTCTTTGACACACGCCGCATGGCCTAACACATTGCTCCTAAATTATTATATCTGTATTTTAAGGTGCAATTAAAGTATTTTTTTTACCTATCAGCTATAATCTTTAGTTCCGATCTGTGAAAAAATTATAGTGAATTAATAAAAAAGATCGTTCAATCTGAACTTTTAAAATATAAATCGGATACCTTTAATATAGTGTGTTAGATAAACGATCTCTGATACGCTGTTTTGAGGAAGGAGACTCAACTAAGGGCACGTTTGGCTTATCTTAAAATAAGCAACTTATAACTTAAAGTGGAAAAGTGTCATATAAGTGATATGTAAATTATTGATTATAAGTTGTTTGGGTGTTTGGATAATTTTATTTATAATTTGGTGATATGTTTGGTAAATCATAACTTATAAGTTCAAAATTTGTAAAAAATAATTAAAAAAGTAAATACGATAATATTAATACATAAATATAAAATTTAAAAAGAAAATATTTAGTTAACAACTTCTTTGAAATGAGAGAAATGAACTTGGCTGTTAAAGATTTGAATTATATATTATATGAATTTTAAAATAAAATAAAATAAAATAAAAGATATTGTCCAAAACCCACTATCAAATGATGAGGGGAAAAAAATGCAATATCACGGAGAAAAACCTGATTATATTTCGCAAACTGTTAATAATAAACACGTTAATTACTGATGTGAACAAAATTGGGAAAGACGTACCAATTTTTTCCCAAATTCTTTGCTGAGAAAGAATCTTTAAACAATATTTACAATATACTATAATCAATATGAATAATCAGAGATCGGAACGGTGAAAGTACAGCTTCTCTAACATTCTACTTATGCATAAATATGGAGTTGTTATGTCCGTTTCATAAATTTGCCAAACAGCACGCACAAGTTGGAATGCTCTTTCTGATCATTTAAGTTGTCTCAATTGAATTCCCAAACAACCACTAAGTATGTGCGCAGGTTTTGGGGCATTGAACCTAAACAAGTTCAAGGGCTCGTTGCTTTTCTAGTATAGTTATATCAGAAAATTTCAAAAATGGTATAGGCGTTCAATTTTTTACAAAAGTGGTATAGAGACCCACATGAAGTGGCGCTCAGTCATGGAGGTCCACTTCATGTGGCGCTCTGGTGCATAATTATTATTATTTTTTATTCTTTTTCTTTCTTCCTTCTTACTCCCTCTGCCTTAGACACTTTTAATTTTAGTCTAAACATCAACATGTTTAGTGTGATATCAAAATTTAAAAAATTAATTTTTTCTAGTAATTTTTTTAATTCACATGTGTGGTTAACTTATTTTGAGATTGTATTTTTGTTTTTAATAAATAATTTATACAAATATGGTTTTGAGGAATCCAAAAATATTTTCTTATTAGGTGAATGTGCATAAGTTTGGCGAAAAGTCATTTTTATGAATTTTAAATATGTAGTTTGCGATATTTTTTTAATTATTTTTTGTTACATATAGTAGTATTTTTACAGTACTTTGAGGAGATTAAATAAATCAAAATAATTAAATCGTCTATAATACGCTTATTAACGCCCAAAAATGGTACTTTAATAATGTGTCGAATGTGAATGTAATTTAAGGTGTCTTGTTTAAGATTGTATAAAAATTTAAAAATTGAATATAAATGTAATATATTTTTAACTCACAAGTGTGGTAAATAAATTTGAGGAAAGTACTTCTTTTTTTTTGAACTTTATAAGTTTTTAATATATAATTTCAAGAGTTGGGCCTTTTAATATAGTATGTTATTTTATTAGTTTTCAATATAGGATTTAAGTCTATACTATAAAATTTACATTAATATACCAGAAAAGTTTCCAAACGTCTATACCATCATTTTATTTATTTTTATTTTTGTTTGTTGTTAGATTAATTTGTATATTGATGTAAATTTAAACTGATTAAATGTTTAAAAGAAAACTAAAGCACAAAATGAAATAAATTACGTAATTTCTAATAACGTAAAAGTTTAGAGAAACAAAAATAAATTTAAACAATAAATTTTACTACATTTGATATATACTTCGCATTATACAAAAATCACGAAAAATGTTAATATTATTTGATTCTTCTAATTTTAATTTTTCCAATTTAACCTAATTTATATTTTATTAATATTTCATATTGTATATCTTTTCTTTTCAAAAGTAAAATAACTTATTTTAATTTAAATATATTAATATTTAATTTAATTTATGAAAAATATATTTAAATTTATAAATATATAGAATATAAATTATATATTTATATTTTAAATATTTAAATATATTTATATTTAATTTACAAAAAAATATTAAAATTAAATGTAAATTATTGTACTTTTTGAAAGAAAAGATATATAATATGATATATTAATAAAATATAAATTAAGTTAAATTGGAAAAATGAAAATTAGAAGAATCAAATAATATTAATATTTTTAATGATATGTCTATAATGTCAAGTGTATATCAAATGTTATAAAACTTATTGTTTAAATTTATTTTAGTTTCTCCAAACTTTTACGTTATTATAAATTACGCAATTTATATCATTTTGTGCTATAGTTTTCTTTTAAACATTCAATTAATTTAAATTTAAATTAATATAAAAAATTAATCTAACAATAAATAAAAATAAAAATAAAGAAAATGATGTATAAATGGTATAGACGTTCAGAAACTTTTCTGGTATGTTAATGTCAATTTTATAATGTAGACTTAAAATCATATATCAAAAACTTATAAAATAACATAATATATTAAAAGGGCCAACTCTTAAAATCATGTATTAAAAACTTATAAAACACAAAAAAGTACTTTCTTCAAATTTATTTACAACACTTGTGAATTAAAATATATTACATTCATATATCAATTTTTCAATTTTTTTATACAATCTTAAACAAGCACCTTAAATTGCATTCACATGCGACACATTATTAAGGTACCATTTTTCGGGGGTTAAAAAGCCTACTTCGATGATTTAATTATTTTGATTCATTTTTTCTCCTTAAATTACTGTAAAAATACTACTATACGAAGCAAAAAATAATTAAAAAAATTATCGCAAGCTACGTTTTTAAAATCCATAAAAATGACTCTTCGCCAAACTTATGCATATTCACCTAATTGGAAAGTATTTTTGAATTCCTCAAAACTATATTTGTATAACTTATTTATTAAAAACAAAAATACAATCTCCAAATAAGTTTACCGCACTTGTGAATTATAAAAAAATTGCTAAAAAATATTATTATTTTTTTTAATTTTTGATATCACACTAAACATGCACCTTTAATTAGATGTTTAGACTAAAACTAAAAGCAACTAAGGCAGGCAGAGAGAGCAGGAAGGATGGAAGGAAAAGAAACAAAAAAAAAATATGCACTAAAGCGCCACATGAAGTGGGCCTCCATGGCTGAGCACCTTCATTTGGGCCTCTGTACCACTGTTGTAAAAATTTGAACATTTATACTATTTTTGAAATTTTTTGGTACAACAGTACAGGACCCAAGTTCAACGGTTGGATCACTTGCGCATGCTGGTTCACTTGAAATTTTTTGCCATGTGCTTCTGTCCGACGTGTTGAACTTTTATCTCTTCACCTTTACTATTATAGAATTATAAAAAATCCATTTTTTTCATTTTTCTTAATTAAACTTTATTTTTCCTAAAAAAACTTTTATTAATTTTGATTTTGTTTAATCTCTCATTTTAAGAGTTTGGTATGTTATGGTATTATTCATGTTTGGAATTATAGGTCTGCAGAGTTTTTATTATTTTAATTCAGTAATAATGATTTTATGGATTGCATTTATCGTCGATTGCTCAAAATAGAGGGTCACAGTAAGTAAATATATTCATATCATTTTTAAAAAATCGTTTGGTTGTCTCTTCAAAAAATGAAGGATTCAAAAGTAATATGTTTAAATATTTTTTCACTTTCAATTGTATTTCTAGATGTCGTATGACTTTTTATTAATATATTAATTTTCCTTTTCAAAAAAAGCTTACTATTTATTTTCTTCATCTTAAAATTTTGTTTGTTGAAATTTTCACGTTTATTACAAAAATATAGTACGAGGATAGATTTTCGCTAATACCTACATAAATATATCAGTTTAATTAAATATGAGCCCCTTTTTTGACAAATTTAAATCAAATTTCATTAGTTTGAAAGGAACTCAGTAGAGACAAATTCCCAACTGACTATGCAACCAGGTTGAAAAATAATAGGGGGTCGTTTGGTTCGAGGGTTTTCGGAATCAAGTATGGGTTTCTGTCATTCCAACCCCATACCTGATGTTTGGTTGAGGAAAAAAAAAATCTGATACCTATTACTCAAACCCCAAGATATGGGTTTTTCATACCTAGTGGGGAGGTGGGTACGAGGAAGGGGTATGAGGAATCAAATTAATTTCTCCTATTTCCATTTCTATTTAAACAATTAAATATAATGTTTCATATAAAAATAAATTAACAATATTAAAATAAATAATAAATTTAGTATTTAAAATAATTAATATTAAAAACTCTAAAATATTTTAAATCATACATATTCATTCCAGCACTGAACCAAACACATGATATCAGAAATGGTACCTCAACCCTATACCAACTTAACCCGATTCTTGATTCCAACCCCGTACCGATTCTTGAACCAAACGACCCCTAGATGAGCTAAATTATTACCTCTTTGTTTCCGAATCGCTTAACATGCTGAATACTAAATATTCTTAAAATTAAAAATAAATTTGATGCTCTCCACAGCAATCCAACCAAAACCAAGTTTTGATTTCTTAGCATCACAATTAACCTTCACACAATTAATGGCCCATTTAGGATTTCTTTAAAAAAGTAACTTATGGCTTAAAGTTAAAAAATGTCATATAAGTGACATGTAAATTATTACTTATAAGGTATTTAGGCGTTTGCATAAATTTTCGTATAAGTTAGTGATGTGTTTGGTAAATTTAACTTATAATTTAAAACTTTTATTTTGAAAAATTAAAATTTTAATAATAATTTTAATCCATATATATAAAATTAAAAAGATAAAATTGAAAATCAAAATTATTTGAATTTTTATGATACTTTGTACTTGTGCACGTATTTTAGAATTCATTGATCATGTATTTATTTATTTTTAAATAAAAATTATAATTTACAAAAAAAATTTAAATCCGCTCATCACCGGAAATGGTGTGTTGGGTGGATATTTTAGATCAGTTGAAAAACTGGTGGGTATTTTATACCATATTTATTAACTTAAACAAAAAAATAATTATAATTTAAACAAATAAACAAAAACAATAAAATTTAAACATAACAATTTTAATAAATTAATATAAAAAATAAAATTTGAAAGCATAATTAAATATGCAAGTACAGAATTTAACGAAATTTTATTAATGCATCACTGAAAGATAACATTTCAAAATTAAAATCATTTAAACTATGTCAATCCTCCCGACAACTTCTATTAATATTCTAAATTTAAAAATACTAAGACATGAAATAAGTTAGAATGGAAACGGGAATGTTAGGGTTGCTCTATTTTTAACATACGCCTAGATATGTTCATTCTAACCTCTATTCATATTCTAAATTTAAAAATACTAAGACATGAAATAAGTTAGAATGGAAACGAGAATATGCTCCATTTTTAACATACGCCCAGATATGTTCATTCTAACCTCTATCTCTTATTTACCCAAACACTCCTTAGAAAGTAAGAAACAGAATCTGCATCATATAAGTGCTCAATGTGAGCTCCCAAAGAGACACTAAATTTAAATGTAACCGAGTGTTCATATATTTCAATTTTACTAATTAAGTTAATAAGAAAAAAAAATTTACCGTGAAAGGTGAGCTTTTGCGATTTCCATCAATTCACACCACTTCGATAAAGACATTACAGATTCCCCAATGCGTCATATAAATCGTACTAAACGAAAAACAACTCAAAACATATAAAGGCTTACTAAACTCTCACGAAAAGATACAACAAACAAGTCAAAAAACTGAATATAAAAAACACACATCACCAAGAAGGCCCAGAAGGGGAATGAGAAAGGTGACTAACAAGAAAGAGAAGAGGATTTTTTCTTTTTTATTATTTATAACTTTTGAAAAAGGTAATTTTGAAAAAAATGTTCAATATTTGTACTAAAATTAGAACACGATAGATATTGTAAAAAAAATTATAGAAAAAAAACTAGTATCATATCACGAGGGAATATTAAATTTTATTTAAAATGGCCTAAAATTTCCCAAGTCCGACCGGGAAAATGACCCTAATCATAATGCCTAGACATTACCTCATTCTGATAAATAATAAAATACTTATAATGTAATAGGATGACGAGTAATAAAAAGTAGTAAAATGTAGGTTAGGTTAGATTGAGGTCGTGTTCACATGATTGAAAATAAGGAATTGCACGAGGCCCGATCTAATCTATGCAATAAACAACATAATTATGCTTTTGTTTTGCATAGTCCACATCTCTGATCTTGTTTTTTAATCAAAATCACCCCAATTTTCTTCAACTTGTCGACACTAATCTTGATTCGTATATAGTATTTATTGGGTTTTAATCAATAATATAATTCGTTTAAAATCCTTTACAGCAAGGCCGTCTCCGACAGCCGGACCAGATTTACAGGAAATAATAACTTTGTTTATATATCAATTATCATGATCTACTTTGATCTTTGAATACTTAATATTAATTAATGGGGTAAGTGAACGTAATGGGGGAATCTAATGGAGCAGTGAATGGCACATGCAAATTCGGAATGATAGAATGAAGTTATATTATGGATGTGTGGAAACTGTACATATGTATTTTTTTTACAAAGAAAACTTAAAAAATCATTCACAATTTTTTTTTAATTTTTTACCCCGTGTCTAATGAGACACAATAAACGCGAAAATTTATAAATTTAACTTATTTTTACTAGTTTCTTTTCTTAAGTAATAATGAACATCTACCTCCACAAAAACTACACATGTCAAAATAACTTAGATCTATAAATTTTCACGATTATTACATGCTCTTAGACACATAATAAAAAATACTTTCTTTTTTAAAAGTACTCGACTACCCAAAGATAGAATGTTCATATAAAGCTTATAGGCTTACCACTACGGATGTTCATTCATTTTTTGTTTCCGTTAAGATGTTTATTCTTCTTTTTCTAAGAATAAGGGGTCATTCGGCATCTGAATCTTTAAAATTTCTTACAGGATTAATAATGTGTATTCTGAATAGATAATACTGTTCGGTAAAAATTTATCAAAATATTTGTTGAAAAATGTAAATATTTAATCCCACATTGTCAAGTTATTTTAAACCGTACTTAGTGAATAAAATTATGTGTGGGTAATGAGTGACGCTTGGAATGTGTTTTTCTCCGTAAAAGTTTTTCGAGTCACTTTGAATCACTCAAAGTAATTAAGAGATGAATAAGATATAATTATCCAAAGTTACTCTCTTAGAACTGAAAAATCGTGAAGCAAATTTTAAGTCCTGCATTAAAATGGAAAAGTTTTATATAGCAACACACATGTGCAGTGTTCACTTGTGTTGGTTATTGCGTTGATTATGTGTTACTCAATCACCTAAGGGCGCGTGCAGGGTGGTTGTAACTTGTGGGCTTTCAAAGGGCAATTCGAGGCTTGCAAAATCTTCCGGCTTCCTGCGTGCGCGACGTGCGGACACGAATGCAGCATAAAACTGGGCCGAATAATTACACATCTGATTTATTAATTGACAATTAACTACGCGTTTAATTATTTACGTAGAGTAGCGCACACGTTTTACAGAGCACCTATATAATATCATTATAAGGTTTAAGGTTAATTATCTAATTCGATACAAGCACAGCCGTCTCAAAACACAAACCATATTATCTCTCTCTGTCCAGTGATAGTTTCTTACTCCGTTCAAACTCGCCGAAGATGTTGTTTATGTAACTACACCGTCTTCTCGTTTTATCTAGGAAAGCTTTCGACTCACACACACGATGAGAGGCAAAATAACTTTAAGGAGACAGTGTCAACTGGACTCGAAAACCATCTCTGTTATATATTTTTCTTATTTATTCGCTTCATTTTGCAGTTAGATATATATTCTGTTATTCACTTATATTGTTATACTTATATGAACTAATCGCATATTGTTTCACAATATCTGAATGATACTAATTTACTCTTTCAATACTTATGAATATATAATGTGATTTGACAAGTACTTTAATATTTTATTTCAAAAAGACTGATTGTGCGCATAGAGGACGAAATATAAAAATCCTAAGAATCAATTAAGTACGAATACCATTTCTTAGCAATTTGGTGAACATTTTTTATTTTAACGAACACAATTATTAATCATTAAGACAAAAAAAGAGGGGCACAAGCGATCTGAAGCTCTAAGATAAGTGTATTAAGAAGGATACTAAGAACAAATGACAAGTAAATAGCTTCCATCATCACTAATGGAGTTAATATTGGCAGTATTGATCCAGGCTAATGAAATGCACACATACAGTACACATCTACAATACACACCTGCACCTGCAACTCACGTGATAATTCACCATCTCAGCTAACATAAGCGTAACAAACTAGTTTGTATATATTCAGAGATTCAGTTAGTCAGTTAGTATCTTTCATTTTCATTTCCAATATACCTCTTCTCTCTCTCTCTCTTCTCTCTCTATCTCACACACACACACACAGCATTTTTTTCTCCCTCTCTCTCTCTCTCTCTCTCTCTCTCTCTCTCTCTCTCTCTCTCTCTCTCTCTCTCTTTCTGTAAACATGTAAATATACAGAGTAAAAGCTTGTAGTTCATATCGTTAATGAAGATCTACATTTTGTTCATCGTTTAATCTTTGATTTAGTTTATCAAGTTGATCTATATCAACTATCATGTTCAGAGCACAATATCTTCAATATCTTCGTCTAAGCTTCGTTCCGCATAATCGTCGTTAAAATCTCTGTTGTCTTCTTGATCGCCATTAAAGCTGCAAAAGGTCAGTTACATTTCATCTTTCAGGTGTACTCATTGATACTCGTCTTATTTTCCAGTTTTTTTAGATCGACATGTTGCATCTACATATATCTGCGTATTAACAAGATTAGATTCGTTGATTTCAATTGATTGATATCGTTTTCTTGAGAATTTGATGATGTTTGCGATGATGAGTATAATGTCTGATTAGTTGAATATTTGTTGAATTTGTTGATCGTCATAATGACTACACGATTAAGTCAAGGTCCGTCTGGTGTTTACTTTGTTCATCCATCTGATTCCAATTTAAGTCAACTCATTTCTGTTAAATTCAATTGAGAAAGTTTTAGTAATTGGAAAAGAAGAATGATGCTTACACTTTCAGCTAAAAATAAGATAGGTTTTGTTAATTGAACAATCGAAACACCTGAACTAATTCTCCAGACTACAAATTGTGGGAGAGATGTAACGACTTGGTTATTTCTTGGATATTGTTTAACTTGGTTGAGAGCATTGCTAGGAGCGTATTGTTTCTGAAAACGGCGAGAGCTATTTGGTTGGATCTCAAAAACCGATTTAGTTATACATCCGTTACTCAAGTTTTTTCTCTAGAGCAAAAGTTATCAGAAATGAAACAAGGACAGTTATCAGTGTCTTATTTATATACTCAAATTAAGACTGTTTTGGATTCAATGGATGATTTAGATCCCCTACCAAATTGCACATGTGATAAGTGTACTTGTCTTCTTCCGAGTAGAATGAAACAAATGCAGCAAAATCACAAAGTACTGCAGTTCTTGATGAAGTTGAATGATCAATTTTCGATGATCAGGGCTAACATACTAATGATGGTGCCCTTGCCTGATTTGACTCAACTGTATAGGATGGTTGCTCAAGAAGAAACTCATAAAGAATTTTATCAGTCTACAGGTCAAAATGAGACATTGGCTTTTATTACAGATAAGAGAAGGTTTACTGATAATTTTTCTCAGAATGCTGGAAATTTTCAGAAACAGGGCTTTACTAATTCAACTAAAAGGTTTAATCAAAAACCTGCAAACTCATACTTCTGCACTCACTGCAAGATTGCAGGTCATAGACAGATGCTTTAAGCTACATGGATATCCAAGTGGTTTTAAATTCAAGGACAAGAAGTTTGCTGCTGCAGTGACTCAAACCACAGATAATCAGTGCATAGCTCCAAATGTGTCAGCTTCAGCTCTAGTTTCTATGCAGCAGTATAATGAACTGATTGATCTCCTCAATAAGCATAAAATAACAAATTCTGATTGTCATGCTAAGGAAGCTGATATAGCTGGTCATGCTATGTTGGCAGGTAAAATTTGTTTGATGTCCAATTTCTCAACTCAATGGCTCCTGGATAGTGGTGCCACGGATCATATCACTAATAGCTTATCAGATTTTATCAGTTTAAACACTGTGAATGATAATGATAGTCATATAACAATTCCTGATGGTAGGAAGATTAAAGTTACTCATACAGGAAATGTCAAATTGACAGATCAAATTACACTACAAAATGTGTTACTTGTCCCAGAGTTCAAGTATAAGTTGATTTCTGTGCATAAATTGTGCAGAGATATGAATTCTAATATCCAATTTTCTGATTCTAATTACTATCTTCAGGACCTTTATGAGAAACTGCTTCTACTTCATCTTGGTGAATTGCAAAATGGCCTTTATACAGTTGCTGATAATATGTTTTTTTCCCAGAAAGACTACTTGTATTAGTGTTTCAGATGAAGCAAAGCTTTGGCATCTCAGATTAGGACATTTGCCATTTTCTCAACTCAAATTAGTTCAGCCACAATGCTCTACTCAAGATAATGTTGAAGATTCTTTTTGTCAGATTTGTCTAAAGGCTAAGCAATCTCGGTGTTCATTTCCTGTCAGTAGTATTAAGATTGTTTCAGCTTTTTAGTTAGTTCATGTTGATATTTGGGGCCCTTATAGGGTTAAAAATCATAATGG